>JAGPOW010003243.1:0-12066 GCA_030014935.1 Caiman crocodilus
CTCACCGTGACATCCTATATTTGTATCATTGCCACCATCCTGAAAATCCCTTCTACCACCGGGAGGAAAAAAGCTTTTTCTACCTGCTCCTCGCACCTTATTGTAGTGATAATGTTCTATGGGGCTTTGATGACTGTCTATTTGTTACCCAAAAATGATGTATTAAAAGATCTAAACAAGCTATTCTCTCTTTTTTACACTGTCTTGACCCCTTTGTTAAATCCCCTTATATACAGCCTGAGAAATAAGGATTTTAGGGTGGCCCTGAGTAAATCAGTCAGTAAACATATGCCTCTACTGAGGGTTCAAATAATCCGAACTCTTTTTTAACATTGGAATAGAATTAATCAATAAATAAAATTCATAAGCAAAATGTTTAAGTTATCTGTACTGTTTTGCAAGGATCATGTCTATTTCTTTGTATTTTGTGGCGATAATACTCACCAGTAAAGGGCTATATTCTGTGGCTGATCATCTAATGCATATGATGGCACAGTTACCGTTTAATTCATACAAGCCACACGTAGTTAAATGAACAATGCAGGACTGCAGATCTTCAAGATCCACCTCTTAGCATGCTGGACACTTGCACCTTGCCTCTACTGTGCATTAATGTGTGCTCTGGGTGGGAAAGTGGAAGAAAAGGGCTTTGTTCTGATTAAGGGTTGAGCCATGGAGAATATGAAAAACCATGGAGTAAATCCTCAAGGAATCCGTTTGTAAGCCCTTTGGAGGAGAATAAGGTGCTTAGGAACAGTTGGCATGGATTCTCCAGGAGCAAATCTTGCCTGACCAACCGAATTGCCTTCTATGATGAGATAACTGGCTCTGTGGATGCAGGGAAACAAGTGGATGTGATATACCTTGACTTTAGCAATAGTTTTGTAAGGTCTCCCATAACGTTCTCACAGGCAAGCTAAGGCAGTATGGGCTGGATGAATGGACTATAAGATAGCTAGAAAACTGGCTGGAGCATCAGGTTCTGAGAGTAGTAATCAATGGCTCAATGTTTAGTTGTTAGCTGGTATCATGTAGAGTGCCCCAGGGGTCGGTCCTGGGGCCGGTTTTGTTCAATGTCTTTAGCAGTGACCTGGAAGATTGTATATAGTGCACCCTCAGCAAGTTTTCAGATGACACCAAGTTGGGGGGAGTCGTAGATACACTGGAGGGTAAGGCTAGGATTCAGAGTGACCTAGAGAAATTGGAGGATTGAGCCAAAAGACGTATCATGAGGTTCAACAAGAACAAGTGCAAAGTCCTGCACATAGGATGGAAAAATCACATGCACTGGTGCAGGCTGGGGGCTGACTGACTGGCACCAGCTCTGCAGAAGATGACCTGGGAGTTACAGTGGACAATAAGCTGAATATGAGCCACCAGTGTACCTCTGGTGCCAAGAAGGCTAATGGCATTCTGGGTTGCACTGGAAGGTTTGTTGCCAGCAGATCAAGGGAAGCGATTTTTCCTCTCTATTCAGCACTGGGGAGGCCACATCTGGAGTACTGTGTTAAGTTTTGGGCCCCCCACTACAGAAAGGAGGTGGACAAATTGGAAAGAGTCCAGTGGAGGGCAACAAAAATGGTGAGGGGGCTCGGGCACGAGGAGAGAATGAGGGGATTGGGCATATTTATTCTAGAGAAGAGGAGACTAAAAGAGGATTTAAGAGCAGTCTTCAGCTCTCTGAAGTGGAGCTAGAAAGAGTGGAGCTAAACTGAGTGGAGTAAGAAAGGGTGGAAGCAGACAGTTCTCAGTGGAGGCAGATGACCGAATGAGGATCAATGATCTCAAGTTGCAACAAATAAAGTTTAGGTTAGAAATGCGGAAGAATATTATCACTTGGAGGGCAGTAAAACACTGGAACGGGTTATCCAGAGAGGTGGCAAAATCTTCATCCTTGGAGGTTTTCAATACCCAGCTAGACAAACTTTGACCGGGATGATCTAGTTGGATATCCTCCTGCCTTGAGCAGGGGGTTGCACTAGGTAACCTCTTGAGGTCCCTTCCAACCCTAAATTTCTCTGATTCTATGAAAAAAAGGAAGCTCCCCTTGTTAGCAGGGGGAACGAAGAGAGAAGGTTGGGGTTCAGGTGTCAGAGCACTGACCAAGACCCAGAGAGTCCCCTGAGAAGGTGAAGCATCGGGGGTGGGGAGTTTTGCATGCAAGCTTGTTCCAGGATTAGACTGTAGGAGTTCTCCTGTAATTGCTATTTCTTCATCCATGTGGACTGGAACCCATAGAAGCTTTACCCTGAGAAGGGGATGGAGTGAAAGGAGAAAGCCTACAAGGCCGGGGCTTTGTTACACAGCGATTTTAGGCTGCTCAGGGAGCTCTTAAAACCGATATGGCCCACACATTAAAATGTGAATGTTAGGGTTAAGCGCCTTTCAGTTGTTTTAAAGTTTTGCCACTCCAGGGTTGGTCTATCTGTGATGTGCATTGCCCAGCTATGTTCCATCAATGTGTAGCCTTTCCCCAGAGATAAGGCAATCAAGTTTCAGTCCTTGAGCATAAGGCCTGTGCAAATAGAGAAGTATTCGTTTCAGATTTGGATTCAGCCAATTCAGAGCCCATTGATTTGATTTGGAGATTCGTATTAGTGTTTTGAATCGATTTGGCCAGGCATTCCCGGATATTCTTGATGAGCCAGGGGGTGCTTTTGGGCACTCTTGCCTCCCTTGCTTCTTGTTGGGATCGTCGCCCTTTGGGCCCTGAGCATTGTCTCCTTAAGGACCCTTACCAGATCATTGCCTGTGGCCAGGACCAGGTCCAACAGGGCATTTCCTCTGGTGGGACTGTGCACCTCCTGGGTTAAGTGGAGGTCCTGTATCTTGGCCAGGAAACTCCTGGAATGGTCCGACCTGGCTGACTGCTCCTCCCAGCAGATGTCTGGGTAATTTAGATCACCCATGATAACTATATTCCTCGCCTTAAGTGCATCTGCAAGCAGGCCCAAAAATTGCTGATCCAGCTCCTCCCCGTGTTTGGTGGGGTCGGTAGTTAGACCCCCACCGTTAAATCCCTCTCCCCATGCCCGCCTTGTAGCTAGACCCAGAGCACTTCAGCTTGCCCCTGCTCTGACCCCATTTTGCTGACAGAGGATGTGTATTGCTCTTTGATATAGAGCGCCACATCCCATCCCTTCCTTCCTTCGCTATCCCACCTGTAGAGCCTATGGACCCTAATGCTAAATACCCAGATATGGGATGATTCCCACCACCTTCTGTAAGACCTACTATGTCTGGGTTTGAACCGGCTATTCTGAGGGCGAGTTCCTCCTGTTTGTTCCAAGGCACAACAGCAGAAGGGGGCCAAACCCCTTGTGTGGGGGCCATCTCCTGGTGGGAGTGCAGCAAAATGTGTATTCCTGAACAATGCATTTAGAGTTCACTTTATTATTATGATAAGAGACTTGCTTTCTCACTGTAAGATATAGCAATAAAACATTGTCCAACTGATCGCTGTCTCTGTCTTGCTCTCTCTCTCTCTCTCATTATAGTGGTCTTTTGTTTTACTTGTGGAGGAACATGGATTTGGGGGTATTTTACAGAGTGACTTTGGGATTTTTTATCAGGGATTTTCCAGTTTTCCTTCTAGGGAACACCAGAATTCCTGCTAGGGAGGCCAGTGGCAGGACCCTGCTTGGTCAGAGCTGGCACGTTGGACACAGCTGACCAAACGGGGCCAGGAGGACATGCTCTGACAGTTCAAAGCAGGCCTCCACACCCAGGACATCTTCCGGGTGATAGCTGCCCAGATGGCCGGGCAAGGGGCACACTTGGCAGTAGTGCTGTACAGAGGCCAACCCTGCAACCACAGTTCGCTGGTAGCTGGCCTACAGGGGCAAATGCCTCTACTGCCTGTGCAGTCCCCATCCAGGTCTGGCAGGGGTACCGCAGGTCACAGCCAGGCAGCAGCCCGCACTGTTGCAGTGGGTAGAGGGTGCAGGGTACTCTCAGGGCTGCTTCGCCAGCCCAGCTGGCACAAGGGGCAGTGTCCCCAGGTACCAGTTGGCTGGGCCCCAGAAGCTCCTGAGAGCGAGTAGGCCTGAGCTATTTGCCAAGACGGCTTTTATACTGCCTGGGCCAGGACACAGCAGCTTTTTATACTGCTGGGGACAGCACAGGTGCTGGCCCCAGACTGTAGCTCCCCCACGCTGCGGATTCAGGAGGAGTCAGGCGGGGTTATTTTGCCCCAAGTGGTACAATTTGCTTCACACCAAAGTGCATGTCCAAGCACGTGCGCTGAAGCAAAAAGCCCCAGCTCAAACTTGCACCACTTCTATTTGAGCTGCTGCAAGCACACATGCTTGCATGTGTGGACGCACCCTGAGAGGGAACTTAATGACTTTCAAATATCTGATGTATAGTTATAAAGGGGATGGTGATAGATGCCTCCGCAGCCACAGATTTGGGGAGGATATTAAAGACATCTTGCTAACTTTGAGACTATGCAATTTCCATTTTTCAAAGTTTTTTTAAATGCAGGTTGGGCAAGCACTTGTCTGGAAAGGTTTAGAAAGGGTTGATCCTGCCTTGAGTAGGAGGTTGAATGAAGTGATGCCTTGAAGCCCTTAGGATTCAAAAGTTATGTCAGAACTTTTTTTCTACAGGGAAAAATAATCTTTTAAAAATGTTTTGGAAAAGCTCAGAGTGAAAACTAATTTCAAAGTACTGCAATTTCCAATAAGCTACAGATTTCTTTTTACATTTCGAGGCATTCAAATGTGTATTGATGCCTGAAGGAAGAGGCCTAGAGTTCTGAGAGGTGGGGTCTTCCATGGAGCTGAAGGGAAAGTTTTTTCATTGATTTCTGGGGACAACAGTCTCCTGTCAGTTTGTGTGAAAATCCAAGCCATCCTCACATGTAAACCATGTTTCCCTAGTTGCACTTGCTAGACAGGGAAGATCTATAGCCACTTTATTATTTTCCCCCTTCATTGGTTGTGGGTGGGTGTGCACTGATTGTAAAAAGCAAAAGGAGAACTGGTCACATAAAGGATGCAGGATCAGGGCCTAACTATTACGGTTTGGATTCCTGAGACTTTATTTCATATCTTATAAAGCATTTGTCCCTCTTGCTGAGTAATGGTATCTGAGTGAAAATGATCAGGTGATGTCTGGAGAAGTATAACGTTTTCTCATTTCATTGTTACCCCTTTGAGGTTAGGCTTTTGGTTCTGTTAACGTGATTGGTTTATTTCTGGGTTTCCTTCTGAGTAATTAAAAATTCCCATCAGCATATTTCCCTTTCACATGGAAGGACTATGTATTGAATCAGGAACAACAATTACACTCCTTTCCTCCACACCAGGGACAATGGTCAGGTCAAAAGAACTGGGGGATCTTGGCTGCCTCTTTATTAGTAGAAGAGAAATAGATTGAAAGGACGAGAAGTGAGTGGTATCCTGCTACAGATCCCAGTCTCAGGGATGCTCCATGAAGAGGTGAGCTCCTGGATTCCCGGTCCGAAGAGACTGCCCTCTGCGGTAAGCCAGCTATTGGTGTTCTTTTTTTTATAAAGAAAAGGGACAAATTGCTCATCTTGACTGTTAGCAATTAGATGGTATGAGCCGTTCTAGGCATTGAGAGGAGGAACATTTTGGAGCTGCCTTTTCTGTGTGTTTTCAATGCCTAGTACAGCAGAGTCCCGGTTGTGGACAAATCCTTCTCAACAGCCCCGTAAAGCCAGCCAAAACAATAACGGCAGTGGCAATGAGTTGATATGTGTAGTGCCTCGATGAAGAAAATGACTTCAAAATTTTTAAATGGTATTACTATGATTAGTCAAAAAGGAACATTTCATCACCTATTCCTATTATCATGGAGACATTTCAAATGTTAAACCTATTTCCACTGCAGTGTTTCATACAGAGAAATTAAAATTGCATTTTTCCCCGAGCTATTTTTTTTTTTTTTTTAGCAATACAGTAAAGTGTAAAAAAGAGAACATTTTCGGAGTCCCAGGGAAAGACAATGTGAAAGAGGGTGAGCACGAGTGTTTTAGACAGAAGAAATAGACGTGATGTGTTGCAAGGTGCATCAGAAAGCCGCTTCGCCTATCCCTTTCCTCTGAGGCAGGACCAATATACCTGGATTGTCCCTGACAAATTTGTATTCATTTTTTTTTCCATAAAACCACCAGTGAAAGGGGTGCCAAGAGCTCCCTAGGTAAATTATTCCTCTGCTCTTCTTAGACCGGTTGTCCTGACATCTAAGCTACAGCTTCTTTAATACAATTAGTCACTTAGTATTTTTTGACCTATTGGTAGTGGACGCAGTGAACAGCTGAACATTATCTTTCTACCAAATATTTACTTACCAGAAAATAGTTAGCATATCCTCCCTATCCCCGTCCTTCTCTTTTCTAGAGAAGTTAACCACAGCTCCTTGAAATGTTCCCCTTAGGTCATTGTTTCCAAACCTGTTAATATTATTGCTGCCTTCTAGACGCTCTCGACTTTGTCTGCGTATTTCTTAAACTATGTTGTGCAAAACTGGGCACAGCACTTTATCTCACAGAGTTGGATGATTATCTCCTGTATCTTAAGGCACCACTTTGGCCGCTCCTGTTCATGAATTCCAGAATGATTTTTTTTTTGCAGCAAGATCACTTTGATTCTTGCATCCTTTATGTTTCACTATAAGCTTTTTATACTTTTCTGGTTGCTGCTGCTGTTATTCCTATTCTGTTGGTTTTTTTTTTACTGCAACACCAAAATCAGAAATATGTAGGTGTACGATATACATGGTAAGCTGTGAACTCTTTCAATAAGAGTAATAAAGGAAATAGCAATCAAATAGTATATACATAAGTAAGAATAAACAAGTAAGAAACAGTAAGTAATAAAGAGAAAAGGGAAGAGAAAGGACAGGAGAAAAAGAGAAGTGAGCCAGAGCTAAAAATGTAGCTACCCTATTCTACAAAAACCTCTTTCCAAATTTTTTGAAGCAGTCAAGCCTGCTGAACACAACATAGATGCTGGAATCAGCATTTGATTGTACTGCATTTTGACCTTTGAAGACATGCTGCTTTCCTAGACAGTAGGATAATCCTGCGTGGCACAAAGGCCCCCTCTTTGTATGCAATCTAGGAAGGATGCAGTTTTGTCATTCCTTTTTTTTAAATCTCTGCGTCTCATTTTTCCTTCCTATGTTTTCCTTCTTGTAGAAAGCAAGCGTCTCGCTTCCCGCGCAGCTACGGCAGTCACTTGGCTGGGGGTAAAAACTGAGAGATGAATTGTGCTACATGTGGTCTCTGCCCCATTGACACACTGTGATTTGCCCAGGTTGAAATGCTTACACGAGCGATCTTATTTCCCCATGCAATATGCTGTAGGCTAGTATAGGCAGGACTGAAAGGTAAAATGTGCACGAGTGCTAAAAGCTGCAGTTTAACAGCTATGGATGCACTATTTAGACATTTAGGGATTTAGATATCCCTATTTAGGGATTTAGATACCCAAATCTGTCAGAAAGACCCTGAAAGCTGGCAACTTAAATCCTGTCTGCTAGCTATGAGATCCCAACTGCAAAGCAGGTCATTGGCAGTAGTGGACTCCTCAATATTGGCCTGTTCCTGTTGGAAGGAGTGCTGCCTGCAAGAAAACAATCAAAGAAAGATTGGTTACAAGGACAGCAGTGGGTTTCTGGGTACCTGGATGACTTTTCAAATGTTTCCTAATGGAAAAAAACAGATCACTCCTGGAACAGAGTAAAACTGTCAGGCCACTTGGGTACCTGGTCCAGGATCTCACAGCCTGTTTCAGAGTTATAATGAAAGGGTAAAGAAAAAGGTATAATATTAAGTAGATGGGATGACATCAATTTACTTTTAGGCATTAACTTTTTTGGTGTGCGTGTGTGTTTTGTTTGTTATTATTCTGGCAGATAAAGACCATGGCAGACCCACATCAAGGAAACCAAACATTTATCACAGAATTTATCTTCCTGGGATTTGGTGATCTCCATGACCTGCAAAGTCTTTTCTTCCTGCTCTTCCTCACGATCTACATTTTAACCATGGTAGGAAACATTGTCATTATTGCCCTAATTGTCACTGAGCACCGCCTTCACACCCCCATGTACTTCTTCCTGGGGAATTTGTCCTGCTTAGAGATCTGCTACACCTCCACCATCCTGCCCAGGATGCTGGCTAGCTTGCTTAACAAACAATATGGGATTTCATTAAGTGGTTGCTTCTTTCAGTTTTATGCATTTGGTTCCCTGGCATGTTCTGAGTGTTATCTCTTATCTGCCATGTCCTATGATCGGTTCCTAGCAATATATAAACCACTCCATTATGCATCCTTGATGAACAGCAAGGTCTGTATCCAACTAGCAGCGTGGGCTTGGATAAGTGGATTTGTGTCTAACACCTTCACGTCATTCTTGGCATCACAGCTGACTTTCTGTGGGTCCAACCATATCGATCATTTCTTCTGTGACTACACACCATTGCTAGTGCTGTCCTGCAGTGACACACGTGCAACAGAAATAGCTATGTCTGTGGAGGGCACCATGTGCACTGTGCTTCCCTTTGTGTTGACCCTGATGTCCTATATTTGTATCATTGCCACCATCCTGAGAATCCCTTCCACCACTGGGAGAAAAAAAGCCTTTTCTACCTGCTCCTCGCACCTTGTTGTGGTTACAATATTCTATGGTAGTCTAATAATCGTCTATACGTTACCAAAAAATGATGTACTGAGAGACCAAAACAAAGTGTTCTCAGTTTTTTATGCCATATTGACCCCTCTATTAAACCCTCTTATATACAGCCTGAGGAATAAGGAGTTCAGGGAAGCCCTGAGGAAGGCTTTGGGCAGCTGTGTGCCTTCAAAAAGAATTCAGAGCGTCCAAACCCTTGATTTAAATTTAAAACACACAATGGACATGTGAAACTTATTGACTTGATGTGAAGAATGTGGAAGCACTGTGTTTTGTTGTATTATTGCCATGCAAACTTCTGTGTATTTGACGGTATAGTTATGCTAGTTGCTAAATGGTTGCCTTCTGCTGGGAACGTACTGCACACCTCCCCAAGAAAGTGTCTATACTTCTATTATTTTATCAGTCAACACTGGTCTTTTGGTCCGAGGAACTGAGTGATGGGTCCCATACCCTAATAAGAGAGTCTGTACATACAGAATATAATTGAAACCTCAAAACAGTATCTGTATACTCAAGAGGTACAATAGCCAGAAAGGGATGTGGATTCCCATTCTGCGGGGGTGTCTACACGAGTAGACCTAATAGTAGCCTAGTAACACTGCACAGTAGCCTAATAAAACTGTACAGTATCCTAATAACACTGTGCTGTAGCATGCCAGGCAAAACCTGTGCTAATACACTACTATGCAGTAGTATTAAGCTACTGCACAGTTAGTGTCTGCAAAAACCCGTGCTCCAGCGCTACTGTGCAGTAGCGCCAGTTACTGTGCATTGATTTAGTACTTAGTTAAGAAAGTACTAACATTAATGTGCTGTCACTATGGCGCATTAAACACACCCTGTAGAGAGGAAATACAGCCCTGGTGAATGTGTGCCGTTTCTCATTCACGACTGCAATCAACGGGGCAAATAATGAATATAAAATGCCGGCCGAGTTGGTTAGCGCCCTTCACTGGAAAGGAAGAGCTACAGGGTCAATCTCTGAGGAGGTAGGTCTCCATTCCTCGTGTCCTCTTTCCAGGGGAGTGCTCTCAGTACCCTCTAAGCATTTTAAAGATAAGTTAATTCAAGTGAGGGTGTTCTTTGATCCAGTTTACCCAGGTCCTTCCAGGATATTGTGAGTCTGCTTTGAGGAGACAAAGGGTGCATCTACATGTCACCCTATGGCAATGTAGCAATTGGTGCTACATCACCATATGGCACACTACAGAACCATAGCCATGATGTGGGTCTACAAGGGATCACCAGGTATGTTGCCATAGCAGCACAATCACCCGTGATAACGCACTGCTATGGCAGCATAGCAGCAAAGAAAACTAACCATGAGCCATGAATAAGGCACAGTCACCGCCCATACTGCACCATGCTTTAGTACTTCCAAAGGGTGGTAATGTACAGGGAAGAGCATCATTAACCGGAAGTATCCAAACCAGTGTCTGTCGAATTAACAGTGCAAACAAAAGTAATACTTTTTGTCTTGCCTATGTCTGCTAGTCACATAACCAATTATTATGCTTGTCCTCTAAGCACACACAACAAAAAGTTGAGTACATGCAGTAAGCACCTTGGAGCGATCTCCTTACCACCCCCGTGGTGCACGAGCAGTAGAAACACCTGAGTTGTTTCGGGGCAGGGGGGAAGCTGGCTGGGGCTGAGGGAACGGGAAGGTTTGCAGCTGGCCGGGTATGTCAGCCGGGGACCTGGGGGGGTTTGCAGCCGGGGACCTGGGGGGGTTGCAGCCCGGGAGGTGGGGGATTTGCAGCCAGGTAGCTTGGAGGTTTAGTTTTGATAAACACAAAAAACGACATGTTATGTTTTATGGCATTGTTTTCGTAAACAAACACAAATGGAATAAATACAATTAAATTAAAAACCGAACCTGAATGGTCTAGTGTGACACTCCACCCACCCCGCCTGTCTCGGAGTCCGCCAGTTGTGCCCAGAAGGGGACTGTAGTCTGGCCCCTGGAATTCTCCATTCCCACAGACATACTTTTAGGCTTCCCCATGGCCTCCTATGGACCAGGCCACAAACTTCTCCCAAGTTCCAGATGTGGCTGAGACTAGCCATAGAGATACTAGCCCCCTCCCCCTAGAGAAGCATAGAGAAGTAGGAATCGGAGGGACCCCTCTAGCGGTCATCTAGTCCAACCCCGTGCCTGAGGCAGGATCATTCCTATCCAGACCATCCCATTGAAATCCAGTGTCTAACCCATTAGAACCACATAGTCAACCATGACACAAAAACAAACACTTCTTAACTACAAGTGGCCACCAGCAAAGCCTAGAAGCATGGAAAATACCAACAGCAGAACACAGGCAAAGCTGAACCTAGGCAATCCCTTACCGATGCACGTGCTTATTGCACAGTAAATTGCGCTACTTCAGAGTAAAGCATCTTGCCCACTATTGTAGCCAAACTCCCAGTTTATCTTATTTTTAATTTGAAAATACATTCCCTTCCCTTCACCTAACCATTTCTGACTTTCTCTCTGCCCTTTCTATCCCTTATAGGTGATTATACCTACGTAAGCTAAGTTCTTGTATTTTATTTATTTTTATATTGTAAAGAGTGTTCTGTTTGTGTTGTTTTTTATTGTTTTAGATTGCATTATATTATAGTCTTATCATTTGGGCATTGATTGTTATTGTTTCATATCAATTATTGATTTAGGCCTGCAGTATGGGTTGGCATGAGTGATGTCAAGTATCCATTCTGTGTGTCAGGTTCCTCTCTTGTCCCCATGCCCTGTTGTGTAAGTATGTTGTAACCTACGCTCATACCTACCTCTCCTATGTAAATTGGTTCCTGAATGAATGGGGATGAATGAGAGCGCTTGAGAGACAATGGCATTAGGTCTAAAAACAGCTCCCTCTGAATGACCCAACCATCAACTCGACAACCCAACCATCCCTCTGCATCAACCCACCCTGGCTCAAGATTTGGGAGACAAAGACTGCTGCAGAAATCAGTCAACCAACCATTACAGACCCGTGAAACTGCATATCCTTACCTAGAAGTGCACACGCTCAGTACATCAGGGGATGAGTCTTGTCTGGGCATGACCATGCCACTAGGGTCATAGGAGGTCTGCCCCTGTAGAAGGGGGCAGTGAAGACAGACCCAGTGGGATGCCCTCTCCATCTGGACCAGCACCATGCCACACCACCTATCTACCCAGAGGCCTGGCTGGCGACCCACTCTGGACAACACCTACTGGACAAAGACCCCAACTGGCCATCAAGGTCCCCCTTCCAGCCTGGATAGGTATCTATCACCCCCACCCTCTCTTCAACCAAGGACTTGGACTCTGCTTCTCTTCCCTACCTGGACTCCAGTCCTTCCACTGAGTCTCTTTCTCCTGCTGCCAGTGAGTGTGTGTGTGTGTGTGTGTGT
>JAGPOW010003245.1:0-18295 GCA_030014935.1 Caiman crocodilus
TCTAGCTGGGGTCATCTAAACCCAGCACTCTTTCCTGCCTATGCAGGGGGTCGGACTCAATGATCTATTGAGGTCCCTTCCGACCCTAACATCTATGAACCTGTGACTCTATGACCTGCTGCCACTTGACCATGCAAGTGGCCCTCCTCTGGACCCTCTCAGTGCTCCTCCTCTGGACCTTCTCAGTGCTAACCACATCACTCTTGAAGTGCAGCACCCAGAACTGGATGCAGTACTCCAACTGTAGCCTAACCAATTCCACATAGAGGGTATCACGTCCCTGGACCTGTTTGTGATGCATCTGTGGATGCATGACAAGGTGTGGTTAGCCTTACTGACCACTTCCTCGTGGTGGCAGCTCATGTTCATCCTAGAGTCAACAATGACTCCAAGATCCCTTTCTGCCTGTATTGACAAGAAAGGGTGTTCCCCAGCCTATAGATGTGTTGCTGATTCCTTCTCCCTAGATGCAGCACCTTGTATTTGTCTGTGCTGAATTCCATCCTATTCTCATCTGCCTACCTCTGTAACCTGTCTAGATCTAGCTGGATTCTGTCCCTCCCCTCCAGCATGTCCACCTCACTCCACATCTTAGTGTCCTCAGTGAATTCAGACAGCATCCTTTCCACACCTACATCCAGATTGCTGATAAAAATGTTGAATAGTACAGGCCTCAGGACTGAGCCCTGGGAGACTCCACTGCCCACATCCCTCCAGGTCAAAAATGGCCCATCCACCACCACTCTCTGGGTGCAACCATCTGGCCAATTTGCCATCCATCTCACTATGTAGGCATTGATGTTGCAGTCACCTAGTTGTTTTGAGAGGCCTTCTTAAAGTCCAGGAAGATGACATCTACCTCACTACCCTCATCCAGGGACTTTGTGACCTGATCATAAAAGGAAACCAGGTTAGTCAGGCAGGATCTGCCCTCAATGACCCCATGTTGGTTGCCCCTGAACATTGCCCATGTTGGTTGCCTCCCCTGCTGGGCCCCTGGACTAAGATGGTCCTTAGGAAGACCTTTGAGAAAATTTTCAAGAAACACAAGGTAAGACTGACTGGTCTATAATTGCCAGGGTCCTCCTTCCTCCCCTTTTTGTAAATGGGGACCACATTGTCCCTTTTCCAATCCTCTGGTACCTGGCCAGAGACCCACAAGTGCTTAGAAAGCCATGGCAGGGGCCCCACTATGACCTCACCAATTCCTTCAGCACCCTTGGGTGAAGACCATGTGGATCTGCTGATTTAAACATGCTTCCAAAAGTTCCCTAACTAGGTTTTCCCTGACCCTAGGCACAGCGGTGCCTCCCCTGGGTCCATCCATAATCATAGTGGGGCAGATGTCCCAGTCCCTGGTTAGAAATTTGAATGCAAATAATTCATTAAAGAGGTCAGATTTTTCATTTGCTGCAATCACTGGATTGCCAAGCCTGTCCTGTAGAGGCCCCACATTACCTCGTGTCGTCTTCTTACTCCCTATGTATTTGAAAAAGGACTTTTTGTTATCTCTAATTCTGGTTGCTAGCCCTAGCTCCATCTCTGCCTTGGCCTTCCTAACAGCCTCCCTGCAGTCACAAACAACAGAGGTGTAATTCTCCTTGATGATAGCCCCTTGCTTCCATTGCTTGTACACCTTCGTTTTTGCCCTTGGGCATTCCTGGATGCCTTTGCTGAGCCATGGGGGCTTTTTAGCACTCCTGCCGCCCTTGGTATGCATTGGAACTGACTTCCTTTGAGCCTGGAGGATTGTCTCTTTAAGGAACAACCACTTGTCTTGGACTCCCATCTCATTGAAGCTCTGAGACCCCAATGCCTCTCCTATTAATCTTCTTAGCTCATTGAAATTGGCCCTCCTGAAGTCAAGGACTTTTGCCTTACTGCTTGCTTTCATTGCCCCACACTGGATAGTAAATTCCAGCAGGGGGTGATCACTGGTGGTTAAGTACCCACACACCCCCTACCAGGTCATTGCCTATGGCAAGGACCAAGTCCATTAAGGTATTTCCCTTGGTGGGACTATGCACCTCCTGGGTTAGGTGGAGGTCTTGTATCTTGGCTAGGAACCTATGTGAGTGGTTGGACCTGGCTGACTGCTCCTCCTGGCAGATGTCTGGTTAGTTTAGTTCACCCATGATAACCACAACCCTTGACTTTACAGCCTCCATTAGCTGACCTGAGAATTCCAGGTCCAGCTCATCCCCTTGGTGAGGTGGTCTGTAGTAGATGCCCACTATCAAGTCCCTTTCCCCATGATTCCCTTGCATTCTTACCCAGAGCACCTCAGTTTGCCTCTCCTCTGACCCCATCCTGATCATCGAGGATTTGAATTGCTTTTTGACATACAGCACACCCTCCCTTTTTTTCCCTGATCTGCCTCACCTGTACAGCCTGTAGCCCTCGATGTCCACTACCCACTCAAGGGTAGAATCCCACCAGGTCTCTGTGAATTCCACTAAGTCTGGGTTTTTGCTAGCTAGCAGGAGGATGAGTTACTTCTGCTTATTCCCCATGCTCCAAGCATTTGTGTAGAGGCATTTGAGGGCTCCTGTGGGTGCATGTGTCACCCTCTTGTTCCTAAGCCTGCCCTGGTCCCTGTCACTTACCTGAGTTCTAACTATGTGCATCACTTGGCTTGACTGCAGAGTGTCCTCATGTTCCTCTGCATCAATAGAGAAGTTCTATTGAAAGCCATTTTAGATAAAAGAAGATACACAATGTGCATTTACACATGCAATTAATTCAAAGCATTAAACTCCAGACCAGTTTGAGCCAGAGTAAACTATTCCCGGGCACAGCATCTACACATGCACCCAGGATACAAGCAATTTGAACCAGAGTGGAGCAGCTTATGCCAGGGCTGGAGGCATGAGGGGTCAGCCCCAGGCTCTGGGTGATAGCATCAGGTGGTGGAAAGGCTGGCTGGGGTGCAAGGCTGCTGAAAGTGCAGAGCCATGTGGTTACACAGCAGACAGGAGTCTAGAACCCTGCTGGCTGGACTGACTGGGAACAATATGTGGTCACTGTCAGTATCTATATATGTGCTTAACTGAAGTTAATTACCACACTGTAAGATAGTACTGTCCCTGACAGTGCTATCTCACAGCATCGTTGATTAGTTTTCTGCAACCTTATAGTGTCACACGTAGATGGTGACACTTTACTCCACAGCTAATTAGTGTATTCCATACTTAAGTGCATGTGTAGAGGTGGCCACAGTGTGTAGATTATGACTGAAGTGGGATGAAGACCAATGAAGAAATTCCAAAAGTGTGTAAAAGTTACAGGGCTTTCTGTGAGAAAGCAACAATGCAAGCTTATGTTTATTTGCCTCTGGTGTTTTTTAAAGCAATAGGGTAGGAATGTAATCATCTGTTCCTTCAAGGTTACCATAGTCCAGTATTTTGAAAACCCCATCACTGCTTGAGCTATCAGAATGCGGAGCAGATTGCTGGAGCTTTGCAAATAAATACCATTAAACCTGTACCCTTGTGTGTGCCTAGGTTTACTTGCACAATACTTATAGGGTCAGAAGGGGAGTGCTGTACCATCTTTAAATTTGGTGTATTAAGTACATTTCACCCAGGCTCCATTACCCAAGATAGGATTGTATCCTATAGCTCTCTCTGGGATGGACAGATATTGTGCCACCCTTAATGCAGAACTGCTCCATAAAGTGACACCCTTTGTGACTTCCAAAGTTTCTTCCAGTTTCAAGCCACATATTTGAATGAACAACCAAACAAAATAACTTTTATTCCCCGTTCTTCAGGTGATCAGGGCAACCAATGGCATAAGCATACAGGGACACAGATCTGAAGTCTTTCAAAATCACACATCTCATACATAGATTAATACAATTTCAACTGAGTTCACATTCAGTTACATAGATATGTTTTCTGATTAGGCATTTACTAGCCAATCAAAATGCCAGTCGTATATCAAGAATTCACTTTTCAGTACCTATACTCTTTTCATATTGTACATTTGGATACATTATTAATTTAATGTATTTATTCCATTCCATGCTTATTTTGTTTGGACGCAGCTTGGCTAGGTCCTTGGTTACTTAGGGCGTGTGTAGATGAAATGGAGGGCCTTAATTGAAGTGGCGGGTTTTTAAAAAACACTGCTTCAATTTAGGGTCAATTCAACCCCATGCCATGCACACACCCTGCTGACTGATCTGCCCCTCTGGTGGTGGGGAAGGGAGGGCAACCTGCTGGTAGGCAGATTTGTCCCTGGGCTGCAGAGGTGCTTCCCTCCATGGCAGCAGTGTCCTTCCCTCCCCAAAGTAGCATCTGCCCACAGGCACCCAGCTTGGGTGGTCCCAGGAGGCATTGCAGCCGTGGAGGGAAGCATCAGGCCCCTGCACAGCTCATCCAGGCAGGCCCCGAGGGGGAAAAAAAAGATCAGTCTCGCTGCTTCTTTTGGGCAGAGCCTGCCTTCCTGGGATGTTGCCAGGCTGCCTGCAGAGCTGCGGAGCTGTGTGAAGCCCACTGCTTTGGTCCACGGCTGTGGGGGCAGCAAACTAAAACTCCTCAGAGGAGATTTTTTTTGCTGCATCCCAAGTCATTTAAGATGCATTACACTGCCAAATTTTCTACAGCAGCTGGAATTAATGTGCAATACGCCTCTGAGGCATACAAACAACAACACCATTAAAGTGGTGCAAAAGCATTTAGCCAGCTTTAAAGTGTCGTGGACACATGAGCCTCATTTTGTCTGCACACGGCCTTATTTTTTTAGGCAGGATCTTTGTAAGGTCTGATACACTGCATATTTTCATACATCAGGAACTTGACTCCGTCTCTACTGCTTTGATCAGCAATTCAGCTGTTGTCTAAGTTTTAGATACTTTCAAAAGTTAAGTCTTTTAGCATTTAACATAGGCTAAAGCCTATGCCCATGAGTCAGGTCCAGCCCATAGAGAAACTGGATCTAACCTGTAGCAGCTCAAGAAATTGGCAGCACACTCCAGCCATGGCAGCAGAGGAGGTATCCCCAGGGTCCAATTACCTTCCATGTTCAGTTTAGTCTTGCTACTGCAGCAGAGGCAGCATCCCCAGGGCCCTACTACTTGCCTGCTTCTATCACTTCTCTTTGCAGCATCTACTGATTGCGATTGCTGGAAGGTTCAGGGTGTGGCCCATGGTGGGGCTGGGTCACAAACAGCGGCTTGCACTAGTAAAAGGTTGCCAACTCCTGACCTAAACAGCTAACCTAGCTAACCGAGCCCACTAATAAGAACTTTAGGAATTGGCCCTCTGAAATACATTTTGCCCTGATATTCATGCTGTGCAACCTTAAATGTCAAATCAGCACAGCATTTGGTTCTGAATATTTTCCAAGGTTAGCAGATGTTAAGAAAATGATAAAACCTGTATTAATGTAAGATTCAACTTATGGATCCAAGTCATTCACAGTTGCAGGTCTTTTTCCATTTTCAGGTATATCTACTAAGGAAAACAAGTTATATTAAAAACAGAAGAGTACATGCAATTTAATGCTGAAATCTCTCTTATGTTTATTTATTTATTTATTTATACCTTTTTAATAATGCCTTCTTTCTTGCAAAGATGTAAAGATTCCTTTGATGTTTACAATTGTAGAAGTTGCTAAAGTTGCAGAATCTATTCTAGGAAAAATCCTCAATGAAATGTACAAACAAGTCTCTTTTGTGGCCAAGGAGCTTTAGCTAAGATGTTTTCTGTCACCTGCATTGTCACAGCAGTCTTCATTTGATGACTGAATTATGCCCAAAAGGCTCACATTAAAAGTGAGCCTTCAGAAAATGTTTGTACCAACAAGCATGTAGGAGATTAGCATAAGAGAAGTAACAAGAAGCACTTGGGCTACTCAAACAAAAGGTTGCTTTCAGATCAAGGTCATTGTATTGATGTTTTGGTAGTGAGAAGGAGGATACTCAGATAACCAAGACTGACAGTTCAGATAGTAAAAAAAGGGAGAAAAGGGGTGACAATGCAGATTACAGGGTCTTTCCCAGTGTTCACTAAAGTGCAACGAAGGGAGTGGAAATTCATAGGGGGAAAACCAAATTTCATTGTATTTTCCCACTTGTGTTCTATGGGGATCATAGAGAGAAGAATCAGTACATAGCAGAATGAAGTGCAGAATTTAGTTCCTAAAGGACATTTTGACATGAGACACTACACAGTAGCTGAATAATATTGTACAGTAATGCATTACAGCACCAACAGTATTATTGTACAATATGATTAGGCTACTGAATAGTAACATCACTTAAGAGGCATTTTCTGGTGTTACTGTACAGTAACTCCAGTTACGGCACATTTATTTAGTGCTTGGTTATACAAATACTAAACACGTTGTATAATCAAGTATTAAATAAATGCTCAGTAAACATGGGACTGTTCAGCCTGGAAAAGTACAAGCTCAGGGGTGACCAGGTGGTAACCTATAAGTATATAAGGTGTGTGCATCAGGATCTGGAGGAATGCCTGTTCACTAGAGCGCCCCAAGAGATGGCAAAGTCCAATGGTCACAAACTCCTCCAAGACCATTTTAGGTTGGACATAAGGAAAAACTTCTTCTCAGTCCAAGCCCCCAAGGCCTGGACTAGACTCCCTTCAGATGTGGTGCAAACATCTACTCCTGACTCTTTCAAGAAACGTTTGAACACTTATCTTGCTTGGATCCTTTGACCCTGCTGACTTTCTGGCCCTGGGACAGTGGGCTGGACTCAGTTGTATTCTGAGGTCCCTTCCAGCCCTAATGTTTATGAAATCTATGAACCACTCTACATTAGTGTCTCATGTAGACATATCCCAAATGTAGCAAACATAGGCTACCTTTGAAAAGAAAAATAAAAAACTTAGAAGCAGAAGTTTATGCTGCTGAATGAGTCAAATGCAAAATGGAAGGCCATTATTACTTCAGTGGATCATTTTCCACTGTTAGAAGCTGATCTGGCAAAGCATTTAAGCACATGCTTAACTTTAATTTTATGCTTACTCTTATCATTTCAGTTGGGACTACTCAGTTGCACTTGAGTACCTTTGCTGACCGAGGGCGAGAGTGTTGCTTCAGAGGTTACCAGAACTGTAAGTTATTTTGTACCTACTTTATTTCCCAAAGTAATTCAGCCTCCCTGCCCCATATGGTAGCCTATTTGTAGTTTTGCCAATTTAAGAATGCATTTAGTTGCATGAAAAAGGAAACTCAGAAGTAGAGTGAGGAAGTGAGATAAAATTACATACATCCCTCCCCTACACAAAATAGCATTAGAGGGCTTGTATACTCTTGGAAACACCAGCAAATATGTTCACCAGTGCTACCACAGTACCACTGGTTACATTGGTATAGATGAAGCTCTAGTAGATGCTTGTATGCAGTAGTATAAGATGGGTGAGGTATACAGATTCACCTGTTCCAGCTGCTGATTTAGATGGGGTGACACCAACCTTCTGTAGTGCTCTGGACTCCTGCTCTCTAGCACTTGGCATCTGTGCCCCTCAACCCCCACCCCCATCAATCCATCTAGCGCTCAGCAGTGCTCCCTTAGACTCCTGAGATCTCTAGTGCTTGAAAGCATCTTTACCTAGGTGCCAAAATTGCTAGTTACATCTTTGCCAGTGTGTGCCTACAGTGGCAATTACTGTGCTATAGTAAAAGCCACCAGAAACCACCAGAACCCTGCATCTGATGTCTCTGCATCATCCTTCCTCCTGGTGGCAATATAAGATTTTCTTGCATGATGAAATATTTTATTTGTGGAAAATTCCTAGAATACAAAGAGAATTCAGGAATCTCATTTTCAAGTAGACATTTTTTAATTTTGCTCTTGGTTGTTTTTTTTAAAGGATTGAAAATATAAAATTAATTAGGCACTGTACAAGTCTCAAATGAAGACACATTATCTGGCAAATCTTTTCCCCAGTAATGCCAATTAAGGCATAATCAAAATTTACGGATAAATATGAAGAGTTTCCTTTTTTCTCCCATAAGCTGCATTCAGTGGAATTGTTCTTTTATAATTTGTATGCAGTGCACAAAAAGTAAAATAAAGTTCACAGCAAGCTGCGAATGCTGTAAATAATAGTATGAAGGCATTGTGTTTAGGTCTGTGAAGGTACAAATTCAGACTATTTTAATGGATGCTATAGTTAAGGTTAAGTCAGAACTTCAATTACAAAACCTTATTTTCTGCAGGTGCTAACTCCATGAAATAATGTCTTTGAGATTCATCCACAGTCTTGAATAGAGGTTTTAGGAAGAAACAGTGAAATCCCTTTTATACAAAGGGAACAAGAGTTGGGATCTAATAGTATTCCTGATTCTATTTTCTCAACTTCTAACCCAGCAAAAATCAAGATATTCTTTAAACTTGTCTTTACATTCACAAAGAAAAAATCCCTAACCTTATAAAGGTAATAAACAGTGTTTGGCAACCCTAGAGATTGACATAGTGACGATGTGTAGGGGGTGCATGGAGGTGAATGTGTACCACCTGAGAGCGCTGGTACACTCCCTGACACCCAGCATTTTCTGCTTAGGTGATGGGCAAGGGGGGCAGGCAGGAGCATTGGTGCCCCCCATAAGAGCACCGGCCAGGGAGTGGGGGTTCCAGGAGAAGTGCTGCTGGCACTTCCAGGTTGGCATGATTGGCCACTGGGGGACTCCCCCAGTTGGCATGCTTGGCCATGGGGAACCCTGCCCCCCAGTTTCTGACTGGTTGCTGGGGGGCAAGTGCCCCCCCCAACTCAGGAGGCACCAATTGCCCATGGACCGACAACCTCAGTCCCCAAGACAGAACAATCCAGACAGTCTGTTGAAGTGTTACTACTGCACCAAGCTTCTTTTCACCAGTTCTGAAGGAGTTGTTTCTAGGATAAAGAGAGGAATTCAGCCTGGTTATCCAATCATTTCTGAAATGTTATGGAACTTTTTAAGAGGAATGACAGTTAATATTAATTTCGGTGGCAGTGCATAGCCACTCAGTATTGGAACAACCACACTTTTCATATGCAAAAACTGCTGAACAGTTATTCAATGAAGTGGCTGGGATTTTCAAAGTTACATTTATCAGGAATTTTAGCCCATTCATTTTAGGGTTTTTTTTTTAAGGGGTGGAAGAGAGGGAGGGCAGGGAATGATGTAAATGCAATAGAAAAAATAACACCTTAATGGTAACTAATGGGTATGCATTGTGTGTAAATAGATTATATGGTTTACTTTTCTAAATGTTAGAGCTAAACAAAAGTTTTGTATGATAATTTTAGCTTCTTTTCCTATTTGTGACATAACCAGAAGCACACTATGATTTCCTTAGATGCATTTTTATTTCATTTTTATCTTTTCCCCAGATTTAGCTTCTGGCATAAGCTGATGATCAAGCTGCAATTGATTATTGCAAGCTATTTTCTGTTTTGTAATTATTTGAACCCATTATCATCCTCCGGAGATTCTGAAAACTGTTAAGTGCAAACATTTACAACAGTGAATTTTGAAAATTCATGGAAAGCAGACACAGAAGCTTGGAAAGCACAGTAATGCTAATTTGATTTAAAAAACACAAACCCCTGAAATGAGATAAATAGCTCACAAAGCACAATGCTGCTGCTGCACAAATACATTGATTGTACAAAGATTATAGGCCTGTGAATAGTTTTCACTAACTTCATAGGCACTGTTTCTGTGTTTAAACCTGATGCAAAAGTCTTTGTTGGATTATGGCATTTGTGTAAACAATTCCCTAGCTGAACATTATAAAAGTATAATAGACTTCCAATACATCTGAATTAGTTGGTTTTAATGCATACAGTAGAATTATGATAGTAGACTTTTTAGTTTAGACTTTGGCCAAACAACTTTTGGCTTTTTATGCATGAGAAAATGAAAAAAGAGAAAAGAAAAGAAACCTCAGCATTTAATGGCAGACATCCAATATCCTTGTATTGAGTTTTGACTGAGATTATATTTGTTGGAACAGTACTAAATAAAAAAAAAATCCATACTGCATCTATTTCTCATTCAGTTCATCAAAACATACTGTTGTTTAATGTACGGATTAAATTTCGGATCAATTTGCTATAGTAAGTAGAATTGGAGAAGACCTATTTTATCCTTTCTCCTTCCTAGAATAGCTGCATTTCAGTTTGTAAGTTTAAGATAATGCATATAATGTTTATTTTTAAAATAAATTCATATAATAAATACTACTGTGAATGGTTTGAGTCTGTGTCTTAAGATAATGAAAGACTGAATTAAAACTGAATTAAAAACAAAGTGTACCACACATCTACCTATGCAATAGGTATTGGTGTGGTACCAAAAATATTTTGGTGATTAGATTTAGGAGCTAAGACTAAGAAGTATGGTTTCATTTGTATCTCTAGAATTTGGTATTTGTACCAACTTTATAACCTAACCCACTTCAATTGGAATATATGATTCTGTGAATCTGAAACAAAACAAAATGTTTTGAATAGTCTTAGCATAGTCTTAGAATAGTCTGCATAGTCTAAGTTCCTAGATTCAAGTTCCTTAGATTCTTGAAATAATTTTTCTGGACAGGCAATGTTTTGTATCACTATAAAAGTTTCTAATATCCATCTTTTATGCCTAAATGTTATGGTTTCTGTGATCTGTTTATTTGTTATTGATTAGAAAATGGGAAGGGAGGCATCTTACCGTTAACTTTTCATCTGCACTGTTTGTGACTGATTTATTTATATTTTATAGGTTGCAGCAATCGTTTTTATTAGTTTGTTTGCCTGTGCTGGATCTGTCTTTTCTGCTGTTTATTTTAAACTTAACCTATTTGAAAAAAATATTAAAAAAACTCAAATAAGCTCTTTATGTATACTTTAAAACTTGGGCAATAACATTTTCTTTAAATGAAAATAGAAATACAAAATGGGGAAAATAGAAACTGAAAAGCTCATTTTATTTTGTAGACAAAGGCTTCTGACTTGATTTTTTCAGAGTAAAGTCTCTCTGCAAGAAAAGATCTCTTGCCAAACAATTATGCCATTTCAGTTTATCTTCTCTTACTCTGCTTTCCTGCCTCTGAATTTATCTTGACTTTTCTTCTTAGAGTAGTTCCCAGGGCATTGGTTGGCTGTGGATTCTGTTATGCTTACTAATTATCTTTGAAAAACATTCATGCATAAATAGGTACTAGTGATATCTTATTTGTGTTCTCATTATAAAACTCGTAACAGGAGCTGACACTGTCAGTAATACAAAATTATAGTTTTGAAGATCCCTCTGAAGAAAAGCCAAACTCTCCACTATTAATGAGGGAAATGGAACAAATGACATATCTTGACTAGTACTTATCATTATAGGTACTTTGTAACTTGGGACAGCTGGTCTTTTGCCTGGGAGAAAAAAAAAATTATCTACTGTGTTGACTCAAATGGGTCACTTTCCCTCCATATATCATGTTGCTGTACCAAAACTTTTGGGGAACAAAGTTTTACTTTGATTTTCTTTTAGCAGTGCCAAGAACACAGGTCCAGAGTCTCGGCTAGTGGAAGTCATGTAGCTTTAGGGAACACCTATGGCACAGAGTGAACAGGGAACAAGGATGGATGACTAATAGATCAAAGGTGCATGACTAATGGATCAAAGGAGGTGATGATCCCCTCTATGTGTCACTGGTCAGGCCACAGTTGGAGTGCTGTGTCCAGTGTTGGGTGCTACACTTCAAGAGGGACATGGAGAATCTGGAGAGGGTCCAGAGGAGGGCCAGTCACATGATTAGTGGCCTTCAGGAAAGGCCCTATGTGGGGAGGTTGAGAGAGCTGAATTTCAGCCTTCACAAGAAACAGCTGAGGGAAAATCTTGTGGCTGCCTATAAATTTATTAGGTGAGGTCAACAGGGAATAGGTAATGCACTGTTTACTAGAGCACCCCAGGGAGTGACTAGAAATAACAGGTGTAAACTAGTTGAGAGTGGATTTAGGTTGGATATTAGGAAGAAATTTTTCACAGTAAGGATGGGTAGGATTTGGAATGGGCTTCCAAGAGAGGTGGTGCTTTCACCTAGCTTGGATGTCTTCAAGAAGAGGCTAGATAGTCACCTGGTTGGGGTCATCTGATCTTGGTCCTCTTTCCTGCCAGGGGCAAGGGGTTGGACATGATGATTCATTGTGGTCTCTTCTGACTCTACAATCTATGATGGCCCTATCTAGCATCCTAGCTTAATAGAAGGGCTTATTTAAAGAGGATGGGCATCCAAAGAGCAAGCTGAATTCAGAAGACCATGTCTACATGGGTCCTGTTAGATACAGAGTTCCATTATTCCTTTTAGATTCACTGAAGAAAAAGCTTGACAGTCTGAATTATGCCTGTTGAATTCAGTAGAGAGTTCCTCAGCAATCTATTGGTAAATTGATAATCTGTATTGATTTAAAGTCATTTAACAGAACACTAGAGAGAAATCATTGTCCATTACTAAGGATGAAGGTCATAGCCTCAGGGATCTCCATGCTTCTGTGTATTCACTGTGATACGAAGACTTAGTTCTGATATGCTGAGATGGATGAGCCATTTATCTACTTTCAGGAACTTGATTGTATCCCTCGATCTCTGGGGAAAAGGGCTGATGATGGGAACTGAAGAACCTCCTTGTAGAGTATTTGTGTTTCTGCCCTTTCATTGGCTGTGTGATCTGGAATGGAGTGGCCCCTTTATGATCAGAGGTTGGATCAGCATTGGTCAGGCCTGTAATTCTCTTGTTGCCAGCAGGTCAGAATAGGCAGAATTCCAGGTGTCATCAGTCTCTTTCTTAGGTCCCCAAGAAAGGCTGCCTAACATCCTAGCCTTATCTTTCCACCTTGTTTGCAGTTCAACAACCCTGCCTCCTGGAATTGCCCTCTTTGTTTTTGCAAGACCCATCTATAACCATGCTTGGGCTCCAGGGGTGACTGTGATGCTCCCTGGTAGCCTCATAACCCTTAACCGGGTATAGCTCTAGGGTGTCCTTCCCTTTTTTACTTTCCGGCCATGTCTTGATGTAATTGTTTGATTGAAAGGAAGGTTGCCTAGCATAAATATAAATAATGGCTACCTACCTGTGTGACCAGGTGTCTCCTTACCCCAGGTAATATTCTTCTGCAAGGCAGTAGCACTTTGTTTGCCTTCCTCAATATAGCCCCAGTGCTAAATATGAGCTCTCCTAAATTCTCTGTGCTCTAGAGCTCTTGCCTCTGCAGCCTTCAGGGCCAGACTGCCCTCCTCCCTCCTTGCTCAGGGCCTGTGTTGATATATTTACCTCCTTGGCCCTGTCCCCTTTCAGTCAAGTAATTCCCTGAGTTGTCACAGATGTTTTTTGATTTAACTTGACATATCAAGCCAGGGTGGCTTACTGCTGTGGGCATCTACTGTAATCATATCTTGTCTTCCATGCAGGGCTTTAACCCAGTATGCTACTGCAGCACAACTGGTTTGACAGTAGCAGGTAAAGCCCTGGGTACCTGTTCCCTGGTGGGTCATAGTGAGCAGCTTTCCTGGCCTGAAGCAATACCAGCTACTCTTTCACCCTTAAACAGAAGCCTTCAGCTCATTGTTACACCATCCAACAGCCAATGCTGATAAACTAGTAGGTACAGTATTCCTGCTGTCTGTGATCTGGGCAAACAGTTGATGGCACAGTGCCTTGATTGTTGCTGTTAATATGGTCTCAACAATTTTGAAGTGCCTCAAGTTAGAGTTATTGAGGGGTTTTGGTTTGGTTTTTGGTTTGTGAGGACAGGCTCTGGAGAGTACCTTTTTAAGGATAAAAAGGGCTAGCAGACCCAAGGAAACAGTGATGCACCATGAGCTTTTACTCCAGAGGTGTGGAGTCTGCAACCTTGTACTCAGTTTCCTGGACTTAAACGTTATCTCTGACTCTGTAGTACCTGGAGGCACCAGAAAGGGAAGCAGCCTAGAAATGGCAGAGGAGGAGGAGGAAGGAAACTAATTCTAAAAAAGCAGTCAAAGCAGGAGGACTTTGCAGCCCTGTGACTCTCCCTTGTAATGATGGGTCTTGCTGTACTCCTCCCACTAAGCCTTTTAAGATTCTCCATAGTGTGACCTCCCTGTAGCTTGAGTTTAGATCTCCAGTCTTTGATCCATATACTCCTTCAGCTGTTTTTTGGAGGAACAACCACCCATATATTGGGACTTTTGTCAGACCCCCTTGCCTTCTGACAGACGCACAATAATTTGATATCTTAAACAGTTTGACCTCTTTGTCACTGAGTCTGCTTCTCCACATTTGCTCACTTCCTAGTCTGGCAGTGTAACTGGATTGTGAAAGGGTCGCCATGCTGTAATTTCAGTGGATGTCACCTCTCAGCCCATCAAGCAATGCTTTTAACACTGTAGCAGTACCATCACATAATCATATGGAATAGAACTAATTTTCTGCCTTTCTTGAGAAACCAGCCTAATAAAAATTGTGAAGAAACCTAGAGAATTTACATCTAAGTGTCTGTTTTATATTGATAAATAAAAAAATATTTCAAAAGTCTGTTATACCTAGGCAACTGCCTGGTTTTATCCAAAAAAGGTTAAGCATTTGTATTTATGAACAGGTCATAAAAAGCAATGATTTTCAAATGATAAATATCGGCTTGAGTCTGGAATTTACCACCAGTTTTCTCACTGAGTACAAAGGAATTACTCTTTAGCACGTTAAAGATGCAGTGCTTAATGCTTATAGGTCACTATTCCTAATAAAGAACTATTTCCTGCTTAGGAGTGATAAAATGTAACTGAAGGAAAGGAGTGAATTTACATTGATCAGAAAGCGTGAAAAGAGTTATGTCTAGAAAGCTTGTTAACCAGTACTCCAGATAAAACCTTACTTAAAACTTTTAACTCTCTGTGGCTGCATCTACATGTACCATGGGCTGCACAGTAACTGACATTACTGTGCAGTAGAGTCCCTAAACACTTTTTTTTCTGATGCTACTGCACAGTAGAATCACACAACAGTTAGTCTCCCCAACACTACTGCAAAGCAGCAGTGAGCTACTGTGCAGTAGTTCGTTGCTACACTGCAATAGCATCTTGTGCAGACGTGGCCAATATCTTGTTTGCTTCTAAAAAGTAGGCTGGCAGGGGTCTGTGGAACAACTAGGCTGCACCAGCAGGGAGAGTGGGGAGCTGGCCTGGCTCCATAGAGACTTGCCGGGTGTGACCCTGTACTCTTGCTGCTCTACTCTGTACCCTGCTGGTGCTGGTGCTCGTCCTGGGACACTGGTGCAGGCACTGTGCTCCCACTAGCTCCCTGCCTGCTCACCCCCAGTGTCCACAAGCCCTGAGGTACAGGTGGGGGACAGCATGCAGCCCCAACACCGTGCTCACTGGCAGGGAAGGAGCTGGTGGTGAGTGCAAGGAAAAGTGGCCCCTTCCCCCACCCTGTGGTTGGTGCCCCCTGCTGCAGCTGCTTGCAGCCCATGTGGGGCTGTCCTGAGCACACACCAGCAGCTCCACATGGGCTGCGAGTGGCTGCATCATGCCGCACCAGCCACAGGGCAGGTGAGAGGCTGCTTTTCCCCCCCCCATACACACACACTCAGCACCAGCTTGTAACCTGTCCCTGCTGCCAGCCTAGACCCACGTGACTCCGGGCTTACCCCTTGGGGTTGCTTACGGTGGCAGCAGCTGCGTCCCCCCTGCTTGCTGCTCTGGGCAGTGTTTGCTGCTGCTGCCCACCTGGAGCTCACGTGCTGGGCAGCCCAGAGGTGGCAGTGGCAAACACTGCCCAGCACAGCAAGTAGGAGGGGATGCAGCTGCTGCTGAGCTGGTGCAGCCCCAATGGGAAAGCATGGAGCTGGCGGGACCCAGGCTGGCAGCGGGGGAAGGTTACAAGTTGATGCTGAGTATGGGAGGGGAGAAAAGCAGCCCCTCACCCACCCTGTGGCCAGTGCCCCACACTGCAGCTGCGCGCGGCCCATGTGAGGCTGCGTGTGCCTGTTCAGGACAGCCCTTCATGGGCTGTGACTGGCTGCAGCAGGTAGCTTCAGCCACAGGGTGGGCAAGGGGTCACTTTTCCCTGAACTCAGCTTTTCTTCAGGCTCCTTCCCTGGCTGGGTGCCTACCTTGTCCTTCCCCCCCAGCTTACCTGAGTGCCAGGGCAGCCACATGGTCCCAGGCCAGAAGCCCCTGCTTGAGCTTCCTGCTGGTGGGTGGGGAACGGGTGGGCCTTGCTGTTGCAGAAGCCCACCAGGGCTTCCCCTGGGTCCTACTGCCCCTGGCTCCTCTAATTTTTTATGGGAACCAAGGGCAGATAAATACTAATTTTCTATATTTTTGGAGGGCCCTGCAGGCTGCATAGAATGAATGTGGCCCGAGGGCTGGATTTGTTCACCCATGCACTACACCTTTCTTTTCTACCTTTTTTCATCCCTTCTTTCCTCAGTTTCATCCATCCTCCGTCAGACTCTGGATCTTTGCTCCTGCTCTCTGATTTGCTTCTTATCTCTCGGTCCACTTTTCACACCATAACTGTCACTCTCCTCTCCAAGATTGCTGCCAATGCTGTTCTAGGTTCCAAGATCTCCTTCTTCATCTCATAACTCTATCACTATCCCCTCAGCACTCCTGGCATCAATCTAGGAAGTATACAGATCCATCGCTTGGCCACTACAATTGATCTTAGCCAAAGGCAGCCAAAAAGCTGTGCCAGTGATAGGAACCTACCAGAAGGATAAATCATCCAGACTATATGAATAAAATATATGATAATGTCCATTACACATAGGCTCCCTCAGCTCCAACTCTTTTTCAAGTAATGGTGAATACATTCTGTTTCTTCACTCTCACATTTGAATTGTGCCTTTCTTTCCCATTTTCAATGATTCATGTTTCTACACAAGCCTTAAATATTTGGCAAACATGAAACAGGGACCCAAACAATTAACTCAGAGTCCCTGTTACATGTAATTCATGTGGCTCTGCCTTCCATCTGGTGGATCTGGACCAGATTGCATACACCTCATTTGCATATACACTTTGGAGGATTCCAGGACTCATGATAAGAACACTTGGCGGGCTAATTAGCAAATTGCTACTTTGTGCGGGCTATCTGGAGTACACACATACTAAGCACTGCTGATCTGTGTGGTCACTATGGCTTGAAACACTGCTGACTCTAGTGGGGCCCAGCCAAATGATCTGTATGGTGAATCAAAAGCCTTTTGGTTGTCTATTAATATTATGTGTAGTTTGTACTATATATAAAGAAAAGGTACAACAGTAGGCATAAGAATGTTGCTTAAAAGTGTGTTTATGGAGTACCTGTGCTAAAACTTGTGACACTTTCAATAAAGGTAAAATGCTTCAATTCTGCATGAACTAAGTCTATACACATTTTGAGTCTTACTCCTATGTGCTCAAGAACAGCAGAGTCTGTCAGTAAGGAGGGGAGGAAGTTGGGGGAACAGAAGGCAAGGGGACTATCTGACCTCCAGATTTATTTGCCCTGCTATAGCTGTGGGAAGGAGAAAAATTCAAGGTAAACCTCCAATATTTAGGTTCCATACCTGGAAAATTATAACAAATGTATAATTTTTTCTTATGTAGAATCTAATTATTTCTGTCTCATCTTATACTCAGGGTCATTTTATATTCCAGTTACTACAATACCAGACTCTGCAGCTTTATTGCAGAAGATGTCTATTAGCTCTGTGGTGGTTGAGTAGAGCAGCCTGAGCTGCTTGTAGTCTCCAGTCACCCCAGGTGGGGGCTCTGAGGCTTTGACGGGCCCATGAGGGAGAGAGGAACCCCAGACCTATGCCCAGTTATGACCAGAGGGAGTCTGGCTGAGCAGGGCAAAGACTTTTCCCATTCATCAGTAACAGCTGACCTTTGATTGTGGGCTGTGGGTGTGGCTGAGTGGGGAAAGTAGGGAGATCACATTGCCATCGAGTCCTGGACAGGGGCAATGTGCATTTCATACAACAAAGCAAAAGTACTTCCTTTTGGAAGTACTAAGACAAAGTTCAGTATCAGCAGTTACTGCACCATGCATGGGGTGCATGCTTACATTTCACTGCTACATTCCCATAGCAGCACACTGTAGTGAGAGAGAGGGGCGCCACTATGGTAATTTAGCTGCTGATTACATATAGACCCAGATGATTGCTACATTGCTGTAGTGCACTGTAGGGCGATATGTAGACACACCCTCAGTTGCAAAACTTGTATAATGTATTCATAGTATCATAGTACCTAGGGTCAGAAGGGGCCTAGAGCAGGCCATCTAGTCTGACCCCCCGCCAATGGCAGGAAACGAGTGCCAGGGTCACAGAAC
>JAGPOW010003245.1:18395-39308 GCA_030014935.1 Caiman crocodilus
CAAGGTCTGAAAACTTTTTTTTCAAGTAATTTTTATTACCAGTAAGTCACATGGATGTCAAGAGATACTTTACCATTTAATAAACATCTTCCTCTTGCTCCTACCTTGGGCGTCTTTAAGAGTAGATTGGATAGGTACTAAGGATGAGTGTTCCAAAAAAGGTATTATAAGAACATGTCAATTTAAAATAAACACACTCATAAAAAGAAGTTACTTCACTATGTATAATAGTGCAAAGGCAATGTATTTGGATATCGCATGCTCACAGCATTAATAGGTAGGTATCTGACCACCATGTTTTATAGTCTTGCTCACAAATACAAAAGAAATGTTTGCCAAGGCCATTCTATAAGCCTTCCTTACTAGGTTTGAAAAAAAATACACCCTTGAAGAAGAAGAATTATTGTTTGTGACAGGACAACCTTTAACGTGTAACAAGTAGAAATGTAGAAGCATTCTCAGTGGTTGTCAGATTTTATGAATCAATACAAATACAAAATCAAAAGTTTTCTCAAGTCTACAGAAATGAGAGTTGAAGATGCAGACCATAGTTTTAATGCAAAACAATAATATTATTAATTTTGACCACAAACTGCACTAGTCATTTATGTGATTTGCTAATTGCAGAATAAAGTGCCAGCATTATGTTATTTATGAAAGTTAATTATGAACATGCATTAAGCATTGCTTCCCCTCCTATTGCTGTAGATTTTTTCATTTCAACAATAGTTTTGTTATATTGTAAGTGAATTTCTGTTCTCTTTTGTGTGTTGGATCCTAAAAGGAATGATTATTTGTCTGATTTTCTATGAACTAGAGCCCATCTGTATGATATTTTATTAAATACAGTTGAGAATGGAAAAGATTACAAGGATGATTACACTCCACAAATTGCTAACCTTTAGACTTCTAATTAACAGTTATTGTGCTAGTCATTTCTTACAAAGAGAATGTAATTTTAAACTATACCTAATAATTAATTTGAATCCTATGAATACATGTATGATTGTATTTAATACTTTAAATACACTTGTGAAAGCAAACCAGGTCACATACTTATGGATATGGTCAATTTTTATATCATATGTTGTATATTTTCATTACTACATTATTTATTGATATCCAGCTATAATGTCAGATTCTTAGGGCACCTATACATGTGCCCTAAGGTTATCACATCCCAAGAACCATTCTAATTAAAGCATCCCCCTCACCCTCACTCTGGAGCATATATAAGGATGCCCTTAGTGGGTGCGTCCACACATGCAGACATGTGCGCTTGTAGCAGCTCAAATAAAAGTGGTGCAAATTTGAGCCCCACCCAGCCCCACCCCCAGAGCTCCCAATGGCTGTCCCACCCAGTCTCAGACTCCTGGCACTTAAAAAAAAAAAAAAAAAAAGTCCCACATTCACCCGCAGTAACAGCTGCCATAGGGGATCACTGGGGCCTCCTGGCTGGTCAGTGGTGGGTGGAGTGGGGTGAAGGAGGGAGGAACAGGCCATGGGGTAACCTCCACTGTCTCCATCCCCCACCCGCTCCCTAAGCCCAACCTTCACTACCCCACCTGGCCCCATCCCCTGCCCACTCCTCTAGCCCCACCATAGCTACCCTGACTGGTCCCATCCCCTGCCGGCCCCCCAAGCTCCCTCTGCATCACTGCCCTACCCAGCCTCAGCATTTTGGCACTACAAAAATAATAAAAAGCCTCACAATCACTGGCAGACCTGGCTGCCTGGCACCTGCACTGCCACTACCCAGCGCATGGGTGCAGCCCAGGTCGGCAGGATTCCACATGGTTCTGCATGCTGTCGAGCATCTGGAGCCACTCAGACTGAGTGGTGCCAGGCCCTGGGTGACAGACTGAGCAGCCCCAACTGCCTGACAGCATGTGGAGCTATGTGGCACCCTCCTGACCCAGGCCACACCTGCACGATGGGGCAGTGGAAGTATGGGTGCCAGGAAGCCAGGGTCGGTCCCTGCTGCCCACTGCTATCCTGTACTGGGGAAGTGGGAGGGGGGGCAGTCTACTGGTGAGTGCGGGGCTTTTTAATTTTTTTTTCTTCAATTGTGGGGATGCTTGGGGAGCAGGTGGAGGATGGGGCTGAGCATGGCAGTGATGGGGAGGCTCAGGGAGTGGGTGAGGGATGAAGCAGGGAGTAGGTGGTGGGGGATGGGTCAAAAGGCTTTGAGATGCTGCAAGAGGCACGTGCATGCTCATCTGGATACGTCCAGTGTATGTAAATCAGCACAACTCCATTGAAGTCCATAAATTATTCTGATTTATACCTGTTTTAGGCTTGTCATGTGCAGGATTATAGTGGGCCATATACTGAAGTTTTTACTCTCTCTATGTAGCAATACCCTCAAGGATGACTCCAATTTCTACGTTCATGTATGTCCATGCCAACCTGAAGTAACACTGCTGAATCAGTTGGACCATAGAGCTTTACCTTTTGATGTGCCCAATGTAAGAAAGTAGAGTTTGACAGAGGGAATCCAACAGATCATTGCACTATCATTGCATGCACTGGAGATTGTTTGCTAGTTAAAGAAATGTAAATTTTGTTAACTGGATATTAGATGACTTATGCTACTAACCTATTCCACTGCATGGTGTTAATCATTTATTATGTCACCAAGACAAAAGTATACAGCTAATTTGAACAGAAAACATAGATATGAGCATGTTCTTACCATTTATGAATTAAACTTCTTCCTTTTAGTAAGGACCAATTACTTTGCCTTGGTGTACAAGATGTTTTGGCTCAGGACCCCAGCAGAGGCCAAGGAATATATAACTGTATGCAAATATAGATATGAGTAACCACACATATCTTTACTCCTTGGTTTGCTCTGCAACAAATCAGTATCTCAATGAAAGTTACAAGAGAATTTATGCTACCCTAAATTATCATTAGCCTGCCAGTATTCAGCATAGAGTACCCTAATTAACCTCCTTCACCAAACTGCTTACCCTGCAAGATCATCAGTATGGTTGAAGGTCGTATATAGGCGTGTTTCTACCACCAGAAGATTTTTCCCATGTTGGAAAAAATAACCTTGGCTCTGGCTTTAGGGCTATATTGTGCCTGTGTTGTAAGGGGTGCATCTACATGTGTGCTTTACTAATTAGCTCCACAGTAAAGCATCAACTTTCTTCACGTGTGCCAATTTTAGGGTATAGTAAATTAATTAACTCCACTGTAGGATAGTACTGTGAGGAAAAATACTGTCTTGTAGCGGAGTAGTTTACTGTGCTGAAACATGTGCAGACACTTGTGACTGGGGGTGTAAATTGTTCCTGATCAGCCCAGTCGGCCTGGGGGCCTGCTCTGCCCCAATTCAAATTGCTGCTGTCCTGGATGCACATGTAGATGTTGCACCTGGGAGCAGGTCACTCCAGCTCAAAGTGTTCTGGAGTTTATTTCATTGCATTAATTGTATTTGTAGACAAGGTTCTTTGGGTGAATCTGATTATCTTTTATTAGACCAACTTAAATTGTTGGAAAAAAATATTTTAGGCAAGCTTTTGGGTTTAAAAACGTTTCAGCAGGCTGAGGAGGTTTCTGCAGTTGGTGTGTGTTCTTCCTGGATGGAATGAAAAGTAAAGAAGCCAGTGTCTGGACTGATATGCATACAAGATAGGCTTCACTAAGTGTCTGTTTTGTATGCATATCAGCCCAGCCTCTGGCCTCTTTACTTTTCATTCCATCCAGGAAGAGCACACACCAATTGCAGAAACTTCCTCAGCCTGACAAAGGGTTTTTAAACCTGAAAGCTTGCCTTAAAAAATCCCAACTTTTTAAGTTGGTCTAATAAAAGATATCAAATTTACCCAGAGAACCTTGTCTGCCTATGTCCTTAGACCTACTTGGCTATAACCTACACCCTTGTATGTGTAGATGCACTTAAGGGGTGCGTCCAAATGAGTGCCCACGTGTGGTATGCGGTGCAACAGACCCATCTCCACAGACCCATCTGCTGCATTGCACAGTGCACATGCTACACATGCAGGCATTTCCAATGCTGCTAATTTGCAGTGGGGGAGAGGTTGACACTGGGAGATCCTGGTATCAAAATATCCATGCCTAAAAAAAGTGAGGTGGCTCACGTGGTGGTAGTGTGCACTGTCTGAAACCAGAGCCTGGCTGGCTGCAGCCACACTCTGGCTGCCAGCCAGGTTCTCTGCTGCTGGATCACCACAGTTGCAGCCCCTGGAAGCTCCCAGGACCCTAGGTAAGTCTGCTGAGTCCAGCCCAGGTGCTGGCCCCAGCCTCTCCTACCCCACCCAGGGTAACGTGCCAAGCACCAGAGCATGCATACATATGTTCCCTGGGGACAAGTAGCACTGCTGTTTATCTGCGTGGAAACATGCATTCCTGCTCATGAGGATGTGCCCAAGGTAATTTAAATAGTGCTGTAACTCAAGGTGGCTAAATAATGCCACAGTATGAAGATTTAGAATTTGAAATAGAGGTCATGGAATTGAATAAGTGACACAAAATTAATATTTTTTAGAGTGGTATTACGCTTATTCAGTCTCCTCTGGGTGGCAATAACCTAAAACTTCAGTAATGAGAGAGGGCACTAGGGAGTAGCCTTTTTTCCCTCCTTAGCTAATTGTTAAATCATAATTTTCATAAGGCACATTTTGAATTCATGTAACTTTATCGTATAATCAGTTTAATGTCAAGTGATATAATATCAAGACTTGTTTCATTGAATCAAAATAAAAAAGTCTACTTACAGTGTGGGATCATGCTTTCCTTATTAATGACATTTAAGGCTTAATATGTATTGGATAAATATATGAATGTCAGTTATTGTAGTTTTGGATTTATGGCACTTACCACCTGATATTGCAAGATCATCTAACAGCTCTTTAAGAAAGTGAACTTGATTAGTTTTTAATCCTGTTAAGTCCTTCAAACCTTCACAGCACTTTATATAGAATTTTTTTACTGTAATACTAACTGGTGCTTAAGGACATTTCCAAGATAAAGATATAGGAACATATTGCCACTACTCTTTGTAAAAAAGCATTTTGATGATAAAGACTCATTCCTTTTAACATACTAATTCTCCCCAAGAAAGCATCTAATTGCTTCATGAATTAGCTTTTGGTTTTTCCTCAGCTGTGTGCCATATAAGCTATTAGACATTATCTTTTGCAGATAAAAGTGCTCTCATGTTTTACCTGACTTTCGTTTTTCACTTTCTTTTTCTCTTATGATGTCACATAATATATATAGAATATTAATTATATGAATGATTTTGGTCTTCTTGTCTCAAAATTCTTACACTTCAAACATGGGTCTGCTTACATAGTAGACTATGGAGTATAATGTTTAAATAAAGATTGTAAATAGGAAATTTCAGTAAATTGCTTCTTGGTTTAATCAACCTTGTTACCTCTCATTTATCTTTGACTGTTTCTGTTAGCAGCTAAATTCTAGTCTCAGCTACATATAAAGAAAATATATAAAATCACTTCAGTTTTGAGCTACCTCAGGTTTCCACTGTTATAACAGAAAATAATTTTGTTCTAAATGAATGGTAAAACCTTGTGTCTATGGAAGCCATTGATGGTATAGTCAATGGTTTCAGTTATGCAGGTTGTTTCCCTAAGAATTCGACTCATGTTTCTTTAATAGAAGCATTAGAGCATTCCAGAAGACTTGTCAAATAATTTTAAGTTTTTCCACTATCATCATAAAAGCTCTCACATTTTCCAAGAAAATGTAAGCAGCATTCTGAATAATTCTGTCTGTTTTAAGAGGCGCAACATTCTACTTTTTTGCTGATGCTAGGGAGATAGTTAAGATTTGAGGGAGAACCCAAAATCCAGCGATAGAGCAGGATGGAGTTCATGATTTGACTTTTTAGTTGTAATCAAATGTGAAGCCCAAAAGCAAAATTCAAATCAAAACAAAAGATTGCTGATCCCTCTGTGAACCAAAACACTCCATTTCACCCAGCACAGCTTACTAATAAATGGAGAGAAACAGTGGCCACATCAGTGACTACTGTGCAGTAGTGCTGCATGGCAGAAAGCATGACATGACACTACTGTGCAGTAGTTTTGGGCTACTGAGCAATCAGCATCATGAAAAAGCTGTTCGTTGGTTCAGCTCTGGTTTATACAAGTACTAAATGACTGTGCTGTAACGACTGCATAGTCAGCATCTTATGTAGACATGACTACTGAGAGTTAAGGAGCAGTGTGACTTTTCTGTTGTTAGTAATTTTTAGAGTAATAAATGGAAGAGGAAACATGAAATGGTTGCACAAACCCCTTAGAACTATAACTTCTGTGTGTTTATGTTGCAATTGTTTTTGAATTTACTCCACAGGGACCATGGGAACTGCTCCATGCTTTGCAAACTTACTTGAAGCATAGTCAATGGAGCTATCATAAAATCTGAGTAGATATTGGAAACTCTCAGGATGAATTTGACCTGAATATTACCTTAACAAAGAAGATTCTTTATTGAAGGAAGGTTTGCAAAATCTTGTTACATTTTTATAAGCTAAATCCTATATGTACTAATAGCTTTCTACAATACTGTATCAGATTAAGACAGATTCTCTTCTCTTCTTCCTCCACCATTGTTTGGTATAAATGGCTTGTTACTTAATGGTGGACTTGAGATAGAATAAATCATTTTTACCTCTCCTCTGCTCTCACTCTTTTCTTTTCTCTTTCTTCAAATTGAGAAGCTTGCTTGCTTTCTCTACAGTGCCATCTTGAATCACACAGTCAAAGGGATGTCACACACAGAGCACTAGATCTTGATTCATATTCTTACACTAGTCAGTTATCCAATTTTTTTTCTGATGTTAGGTTATAGTCACATCACACCATGTTACAAGTAAAGCTATTTTTGCAGGCTCAGACTATACTAGCTTTAAGACAAGTTGTTCCATGTAACATGAATAGTCCCATTTATTTTATTAGTATCTATAGCAATTCAGTACTCTGATCTTTTGAGTCCAAATAAAGCTGGTTCAGTAGAATGGGTATAGTTTAATGCCATCTCACCATTCCCCTTAAGCTAACACAATTTATGTAAAATATGTGAGCTAGGAATTCATATGAGATTAGCAGTTTGATTTCTTTCAGTCATGACTTTCATAAGCTGAAGGTTGGTAAGCGGAACTAGACGGATGAACTATTTATAGCAAATAGTGTATTCAAATACTTAGCTCTTATTTGTGTTTGCAAACCATGAGGCTTAAACAAAATGCCAGTGGAAGGATTTTATATGAGAAAATTTGTAAAACCAGTGTCTATTCATGGGTAGTTTGCAAACTATTTGCTTTGACCTTTTCACTATTGACTATCTGTGCTGGTTGACTGATCTTGCCATTCACATGGCATTGGTTTTGTTATGTGACTGGATGACTGAATCTTTTATAAACCAGAGGAGAAAAATCAGAAATCTGGCTGTACTTTTAATTTCCTACTTATTACAGAAGAAGATGACCATAAGGTGTTGGTTGATGGTGGAGAGAAAGTATACTCTTTGAAGACCGCTATTCATAGTGTGCAGTTGACCATCTAAATTATGTGGTAGTCTTTCTGCCATATGAATGTATAATAATAATTTTAAACCTAAGTATAGTAAATAGTGAATGACCAGCCCTGGAATGACCCTTCATGTGAACTATTCTTTTTGTATTAAGAATAATGACATTTTGAAGATTAGTAACATTTTCATGACTATCAAGGGTTTGAACATTTTTCAGTCATATGAGTGATGAAATTTGGCACTTTGTAAACTTGTTAGACGTACTGTAATGTGTACCCTTAATTCACTATACTTTTGGTATGGAAAACAACACCTATCTAAACTTTTAATTCTTCATAAACAGAGATTGAAGTTTCATATCACTTAACATTTAAGACATAGGGAGTTTTTCACCTTTTTATGTACTCGAATTAAATATGAACCACAGTTAAAAATAACACTGGTTTTGCAGTTGCAATAAATCATGAAAATGCTAGTTTAGACTGACATATTGGATTCATATTGCCCATAGTTTTTGAAATCCTTAAAAATGTAATATTTCCACGTATTTCCTCATAGAAAATGGGGGCTTGCAGAAGAAAGAGCATGCGACTTAAATGGCAATAATATAGTAATACAATCCTAAGATTAAAAACTAAATTTTTTTTTCTAATCCTCCTAGTAATTCTGCAAATGTTTATTATTTGTTCTAAAACATAACAGTTTTATTATAATCGAAAGGTAGGTGTTTCTGCTCTTACACTGCAGCAGGACTTTCTACTGCAATTTCTTTATGATTACTTCAGTTCCATAAGAAATTATGTTTCTTCCAGAGGCAGGTCTGTGAGATGCATTTGTTCCCTTACTGCTTTTTTGCTTCACAGATTCAAATATTTTTGCTGGCATTTAACTTGTATATTCCCAGCGTTTCTTCTGTAGCAAAACCCCCAGTTTTTCTTTTTTTAAATTGAATTTAAAATGCATTCCCTCCTCTTCCCCAACCATTTCTGACCTTTTCTCTCCCTCTCTATTCCCTATAGATAAGTATAAGTGAGCTCAGACTTAGGATAAACTTTAAACATTTTTATTTTGGTAGCAAGTTTTTGGTTTTAGATATCCACTGTTCTTTAGGTTTGTATTAGTTCTTACTGTTGTATGTTGTATTATTATCATTTTCATATTGATTTTTATTGTTTCAAATAGATATTATATGGTTTAGGTCTGTGTTTGTAAGTGAACCAAAGTCATGTCAAGTTTCCATTTTATATGTTAATCCTCCATCTTCTGTTCTCTGCCTGCGCATCCCATGTTGCAACTGTATGAGTCATGTCGCCTTCCCCTGTAAATTGGTTCCCCAATGAATGAGAATGATTGGGAATGACTGAAATACAATGGTAGCAAGCCTCTACAAAATGGCCTGTAATGAGTGAGCCATCACCTCACATTGATTCACCCAGAAACTACAGACCTTACCCAGGAACAGAGACAAGACCAGCATTTGAAAAACAAAAGACCCTGCAGAACCAGCAATTCTTACCATTACAAACACCCGAAACTGCACATCCCTGTATGGAGAACACATGCACAGTATGCCAGGGGTTGACCCTTGCCTGGACATGCCTCCTGTCACTAGGGTCACACAAGGTCCTATAAAAAGGGGCAGTGAAGACAGACCTAGTGGGATGCCCTCTCCATCTGGACCAGCACCATGTCCCACCACCTATCCACCCAGAGGCCTTGCCGGCAACCCCCCTCTGGACAACACCTACTGGACAAGGACCCCTTCCAGCCTGGATAGGTAGATATTACCTGCACACCACCTCCTACAATTTGGACTCCCTTTTTCTCTCTCTGTCTTTCTCCTCCTAGACTTCAGTGGACTTTAGCCCCTGCACCAAGCCTCTCTAACCCCTGCTGCCATTTTGTGTGTGTGTGTGTGTGTGTGTGTGTGTGTGTGTGTGTGTGTGCGCGCGCCTATATGGGTGCACGGGAACCAATTTAACATTGTGTTACCATCTTCCCTGTTCAAAAAAACCACTGTCATTTGCAACCCTTAGTTGGGTCATGTTTTACTGAATTCCAGTCCCTTCCTTATCTTAAATTCCAGCCTCATTTTTTTTTCTCTCCCTCTCCCCCTCTCTCTTTCATGTCCAGTCCCTACCCTTTCTGCTAGTTTCTCAATCTCCTCCCAATTCCATCTCCCCTTTTCTACCACCTCTCAGCCTCCCCTGCTCCTACTGCCTTTTCCCTGTGACTTTTGGCTGCCTTTCTCTGCTTTCCTGCTCCCCTGCCACCTGCTGCTTTTCCTGTGATTTTTCTGCTATCCATCTCTGTTTTCAGGCTTCCCCCACACATTCTGCAATCCTTCCCCCCGCCTGCAGCTTCCCAGTTCCTCTTAGCTATCCTGCAGTTTTCTCCAGCAGCTGAAGCCTTTCTCCAGCTTCCAGCACCGACTGCCTGTTCCCTGTGACTTTCTGCTGCCTTTCTCTACTTTCCTGCTGTCCTGCTGCCTGTTGCTTTTCCTGTGATTTTCTGCTGTTTTTAGGCTTCTCTCGCACCTTCTGTAGTCATCGCCCCCCACTGCTGCCACAGCTTCCCAGCTCCTTGTGGCTGTCTTGCAGTTTTCTCCAGCAGCTGGAGACCTTCTCCAGCTCCCAGCACCTACTGCAGCTCCCTGCAAATTCTCTAGCTGCCCCAAAGCCATCCTCTGGCTCCCCACACCCAGAGCCTCTCTTTAACACCCACACTTTCACTTAGTCCCATTTTTCCCTCTCCCTACCTAACTTTTCAGCTCTCCCGTCGCTCTGCCTCCAGTCTGGCATTGCTTCCCTGTTCTGCAGGCTTTGGATGTTGTCTTTTAATCAATTAAGATCAGTTAACCTAAAGTTACCTCCGAGCCTCGGTTCTTCAGCCCAGGACCCTGTAGTCTACCAGTTCTAATCCCAGTACTGGTAACTTTAACTCCCTACACTTCTACTTTAACTTTTCCCCAGGTATCTCAAGTACACCAAGCACATACATACATACATACACATCACAACACTCAAATTAGGAACCCACCTGTGTGTATGTGTAGGTGGGTGTTATGTGTGTGAATTAGTGAATACATACATACATATTCACTAATACACGCGCACACACACACACACACGCATATATAGATATAGATATAGATATATAGATATAGAAATAGCTACATATATAAATTGTATATAAGGGCATTTGCCTTGGGAGGGCTCTGGGGTTGTGCTGGGTTGTGTTTGTTCATATATATACAATATATATGAACATACATATATATACATACATAAATGTACATATATATATGTATGCAGAGATCATTGTGTGTGTGTGTGTGTGGTATATGAATTAGTAATCCCTGTGTGTGTATTGGATGTGCAGGTGTTGGTAATTGGTAACTGATTCTGTCTAAATTTGGTGTGCGTAGCACGTATGGGCTTAAACTGGTGATAGGTGTGCATGAACCTAGACTGGTTATTTTTAATGTGTGTGTATCTGAGTGGCTAGTGTGAGTGGTGTGTGTGTGTGTGTGTCTATATCTATATATAGATATATAGATATCATGCGCACAATGCCACATTCACATATATATATGGCATTGTGTGCATGATGTACTAATTCGTGATCTGTGTCTAACTTCTGGGGTGTATAGTGTATGTGCTTGAATTGGTAATAGGTATGCATGTGCCTAGGCTGGTTTGAATGTGTATGTGCCTGAGCTGGTTGTATGTGTGTATATGCACTTATTTGATTTGTGTGTGTTTGTACATGTGCAATTGTACACCACGCCCTCCTGTTTACCAGCGCAATATTAAAATCCTGAGCATTGGCCTGACCCCTCAGGCCAACACTTCTATATATTGTCTCACCCCCACTGGCCATTAAGGTACATAAGTGATGGAGCCATGATTTCACTTAACTTCCCACCTCTTGCCAGCCACCTTCATTCGCAAAGGAAAATGGATAACCTTGTGTATTCCTGCATGGTTAGGCCCAAGGCTTTGTAAATGGACATTTTTTCTAATGAAGGTCACTTGAACAGATTCCAAATATCTTAAAATGTAAGTCAAGTAGGAAGTCCTGCTCGTGTATAACTTTGTTGTTTTGGAATTTGATTAAAAACATGTTCCAAAACAGGATAGAGAAGAAAGTACAGGATCAAAGAAGAGTAAAGTAAAAAATCATTGACATACTTTAAAATTCAGCTACTTGAGTTAATGAGGAACTCTGTTCTACAAGCTTCTCAACAATTTATAGGACCATATACTAGATGAGGCCAGCAGAAAGGACAATGGCTGCATCTACATGAAACGCTTTACTGCACGTTAGATCTGTCTAATCACTGTCTACACTGTCTACATGTGTGTGTCAATTACTGCACATTGAAATTAGTCCAATGCACTGTTTGCTAATACCAATACATACAGGTACTATAAAAATGGTGCATTAACTAATGCATCAAAATGCACTGCTTCCTGGCTAAGCCTCAATCTCCATGGGGTAGGGGAAGTTGTCCTGGTTGCAGGGCAGCTGTCTCCTATCTGTGTGGTGAATGGGGCTCCATGGTAGGAGAGAACTGTCGCATCTGCTTGGGAGTTCCCTCCCAGTTCCAGGGAGACAAGGGCTGGCTTCAAGCCATGGGGGTGGGTAGGCTAAGGGGAACTGTCCTGGGTCAGGGGCAGCTCCCAGCCAGTGGAGCACAGGATCACAGCCTGGCTCAGGGCTGTGATGCCAAGCTTCACAGGGCTGAGAGCTGACTCTGGAAACAGAAGAACTGTCTCACCCCCTCTGGAGCTCAGGGCAAGCTCTGTGCCCCCTGTCAGCCCATGGCAGCCACCAGTGCCCTCTGCCAGCTTAAGACTGCCTCTACAGTCTGTAGATCTCCCTGGCTGCTATAGAGGGCAGAGTAGGGCAGGAGCAGCCCTGGCTGCTTCTGTTGGGTGTAATTGGCTCCTGATGTGGGCACACGTGTAGACGTACTCTTGGGAGCACTTTAATGAGCTTGAATTTTCTGTGCAGAAAATTCAGGCATATTAATTGTATGTGTAGCTGTCCAGCTGTCCATTATGTATTAATAACATATATCAGAGGTCAGCAATATATGATTAATGGGCTGTATTCAAGATGCAAAGAGATCCAATCTGGCATGCAGGGTCAGTCTCATGGAGCTGCACCATGCTGCTTCTCTGCTCTGCAGTGTCTGAGCTTCCCTCATTGCAGAGGGGCTGGGAATCTGACAGTCAGTCTCAGAGGTGAGGAAGGGTGGAGATTCCAGCTCTCAGTGATGGCTAGATTGTGAGCTCTGGCTTTTACCAACAAAAGGCTACTGACTGCTGAGATATGTGGTTTATTTTTATAAATAGATGGCCTTTCATGTAGTACAATTGGAAATTTTTGAAATAGAAAATCATCAATTGCCACCTGATTATTTATTGAATGGTGAAGAATGATGATTATTCAATAGGAATATTTTTTTATTAATATTAAAATGCCTATACCTTTTCATTTATAATACCATTTTTTCTTAGTCTTTGACTATTTTGGACCTTCAGTGTCTAAGGTAAATAGTGATACATTTTAAATCTTATTGTTGTGAGTGGTTTTTCTAAATCAGATGTGCAGAAGGTTTGCTTCTAAACTTCAGAACCCACTATCATTAGCTAGGGACATACACAGTGCAGGCATGAAACACTCAAGCTTCTCTATGTGGTGCTGTCAATAATTGTCAATCCTGAGTTTGTATTAGGATCTATCCTTGCAGTTTGATCCATGAGGAAAGATTCTCATGCCTGCATATTGAACTCAGTGGGTTTTCAAATAGTCAAAGTGTCTGTTCATATGACATTCTGTTGGGCACATATTTAATAGGGCTGTATCAAACAGCGCCATTTTATTTACTACTTTTTCACCATTTTGAAGGGACAGTGTTTTGTGTAGTCATTTCATTTAATTTTGAAGCCCTGTTCCATTTCATTTTGTCTACACTGGCTGTTTTGATGTGTTTCAACATTTTACCCGTAAGCTATAAAGAGGACTTATGAAAATGCCTATAACTTAGTCATTTCTTTCCTGATTTGGATGAAAATTGCAGGGATGGTAGCCCCTTCTCAGGGCATGACATCTGCTAGGTTTCAAGGAGTTAGGTGCAGGGGCTTCTGGGAAACTGCACCTCAAGATGCTGACAAGCAAAACAGGTGTTGCTGGCAGTGGCAGCCTCCTGTCATCCCACACACAGATCTGGGGGTCTGCCCTCCTGGGAGGGCTCTGAGGTTGTGCTGGACTCTTCCCAGGGGTGCAGGCCACTGGATCTGAGCTTGGGATGACTGGAGGCTGCCATTGCCACCTGGGACTGGCACTGGGCTCAGCCCTCAAACAGTAACAGAAAGATTAGTTCTGCTGCCCCAGGCAGCAGCAACAGCCTCCTGTCATCCTGTGTGAAGATCTTGGGACCCATTTCCCTGGGAGGAGTCCAGCAGCACTGGGAGGGAAAGTTGAGCTCTGTGGGGCTGGTGGAACTGCTTGGAGGGCAGCCCTGGCTCTCTCACCGCCTACCACTGGGCTGCACTCTGAGTGGCTCTGTCAGACCCATGGAGCTCAGCCCTGTGTCAGAAGGAGCTGGGAGAGCCAGTGGCAGAGTTGCTCAGAGTGCAGCCCTGGCTAGTGGCACTCCCCTCCCTCCTGCTGCCAGGCTCATCTCTGTACAGCTGGCAAAGCTCAAATTGTAGCCCAGGGACAGGAGGCAGGGGAGAGCCAGTGCTGCACTCCAAGTGGCTCCACCAGCTCAGTGGTGGGAGGCAGGGGAGAGCTAGGGCTGTGCTCCAAGTGGGTTTGCCAACCCCACAGAGCTCAGCCCAGTGTCAGGAGGTGGGAAAAGCCTAGGCTGCACTCCATCTCCTGACACTGTGTCCCCACACCTGATCATAGCGTGGAGGGTAGGAGTGAGCCCAGCTGGGCTGACTCTCTGCCTCCTGCCCTATTGCAGCAGGGGTTGAGGGTGGGAAGTGAACCCAGCTGGGCTGACTGTCCCCTCACTAGATCTCAGTGCTCCCCACTGGACTGCAGTGCTGGGGAGAAGAACTGAGCACAGGCTCGGATCCCTTCCCTTATGCTGTTATTGGCATCCAGCAGTGGGAGACAGGGAGAGACAGGGATGCGTTCCCCTGGTTCTCCCCTGTCTCTCACTGCTGGCTTCAAAACTCAAGATGTTTCAAAACTTTTGAAACATTTTGACTAGCCTTGTTTTGTTGGGAGGCTGTTTCAAAGCCCTTCATTTTGATTCAATTTCACTGTTTCGAGCTCAAAATTATTCAAAACAGTGTCAAATCAAAACAGCCAGTGAAATTATATGCAGCCCTACTATTTAGGTACTTGAGGAAATGAGGCAGATACTGTAGCAACTTTACATAGTTGCCAATTACTTGCAGTTCTTTTCATTTTTCTGTAGGCTGCCATAGGAGTAATCTTTCATTTCCTCATTTGGTAATTTTCACACATGTAACTTGTAAAATGTGTCTTAGTGTTTTTGTCTTGAACTCTCCCCACTTGAAAGTTAACAGTGAAATGAAACTGAAAATGGGTGTAGACAGACATAATACTTGAGTCATTCCAGGAATCTGGAACCAGTTCACAATTGTCCCTGGACAGAATTGTCTGCACGGACACTTTTAAGAGTTCTAAGTGGAACTGTCACCTTTTAGGGATTGCACTGGTGGTAAAACACTACCCAGGGGTGATAGAGCATCTAGACCATCATGCCTTCCAGGGATCAGTGCCAAGATTTCCCCAGGATTCCTCCAGAGAGGGAGGAAGACCCAGACTGTCTAGATGACACATGAAAGATGGCATTGCCCACAATTGCCATTTTCTGCTCTTCCTTTTCAAAATCATTGATTTAAAAAGACTGATTGAGTTTAATAAGGAACATTGTTACACTTTACCAAAATCTATGGTTGACTGGCGGTGACAATCTCACCTTCCTGCTGTGATGTGTGTTGGATGGAACAGCCCAAACACCAGAACAGGAAATGAATGCCACTCAAGCAGGGGAAGGGACAGGGGAGGTTCTCCAAGTTGTTTTTGGGGTGAGGGCATGGAGCTGGAGAGCCCCCCTGTTTGTGGTTCTTGGGGGCCTGCATGCTGCAGAGCTCCCCCAAAATTCTACTTATTTGTTTTTTTTAGACCTGCTATGGACTTCCCTGCTATGGATTCTGAGTGGTGAGGTCCCAAACTCATTTGGGGTGGGGGGGGGTGAATCAAGCGGTAACAGGTGCTAAACATACATTGCATGCTCATAGTTTCTGGGGATTTGAATGCTCTGGGATCCCCCAAGGATTCTTCAGCTTTTCAATCTGTAGCCTGAAAACCATTTACTGGTTTCACTTTCCTGCTATGGATCCTGCTGCTGCTGGGACCCAGGCTTATTTGGGACCATGCATTGGAGGGGGGTGCCAAGTGCTGGGGGATTATATGGCTTCCTGCTTATGGTTCCCTAGGGAATGGCTGCTCTATGCTCCCTTCTCCCCCAAGAACTACTGAGCTTTTCTAACCCCTGCCATGGAAAGGCACTTTATTAATTTCAACTCCTCACTATAGACCCTGGGTGGTAGGTTCCCAGACTGAAATCAGGGGGTGGAGAGAGAGAGGATGGAAGGGTCACCAGGTGAGACTTTCATGCCCCTGCTTCTGGGCTGCCACTACTCTCCATTCAACCCACAGTTTCCCTGCATGCCTCAGTTGCACAGTTCATGTCTGTATTTGCTTGCATATTACTGAACTCCAGGAACTACCAGTTGTGGTGGTACTCAGACTGGGGGGTGACCAGGTATGTGTGTGGGGGGGAGGTTGGGGCCCCCTGCTTCTTCACCTGGGACTAATTGCTTTGTGAGTTTCCATAGACTTTGCCTTCTACTGTGGCTAACAAACCACTCAAGTACCTTGGATTGCCAGCAATTGCATAGGCATGTGTCTGCAGGATGGATCCTGTGGAGGAGGGCTAGATGCAAGAGTGTGTAACAGAGAGGGTGAGGAACAATTAACAATTAAGGAGCTAATTCACTTCACTTAGAGCATGGAATTGACATCTATTCCATTCTATTAAGTGCCCATCTTGCAATGGCTCTGTCCCCTTCCCCCCTCCCAACCCAGCCATTGATTCTGTCCCCCATACTTAGAGGTGGCTGGCTCTGCTAGGGAGGTTTGACCTGCCTACCCCATGCCCCTTCAGTCACTGCTTTCTGGGGATAAACCCAAGAAGAGATTCATCCTCCAAGCTCCTGCTGGACAGAAATGGTGACTGCTCCAAAATCTAGCTAGCACTAAACATTTGCGCAGCTCACAGTATAAGATGTAACAAGGCCCTAAAATGGTTTGCACATCTAGAGTCTTGGGGCTTAAAATGTTTTCAGAATGGTCTTAGCATTGCATTTATCCATGCCTACTGTTTCTAATATTTGTGGGGAAAGCATGAAAAGTCCCCACACAAAATCAAGGATCTATGGAAACATTAAGAATGTATATCCTCCTTTCCCTGAAACATTTATAATCCAGAACTACCCAAATCCCAGATATGTTTACTAGCTGTTATCTTACAGTGTGTAACTCAGCTCTTTCTGTTACACACTCTTGCATCTAGCCCTGCTATATAGGATCCATCCTGCAGACACATCTCTATACAGCACCAAGGCCTTTTCCCAGATTTTTTTAACCAGTAAACCATTTCAACATTTGCCACATAAAGCAATAATGGAAGGCATCAAAGGGGATAATATATCAACTTTTTGAAAATGTGAAATATGTGTGCTTTACAATAAATCATAAATATGGTAAAAACTTTAACTGTACCACAATAGTAGCAATTCACTGAACAAATACTTTCTCTTCCCTATAAACTAAACTCAAGAAAACAAGTGGAGGGGTATTCCATGGGTGGTGGTAGAAAGTAGGACACTCTAAATAGGAAGGCAAAGTAAACACCTTTTGAAAAGAAATGTTTTTCTCCCATTCTCATAAGCAGGGAAAGATTTTGATACAGTTTATGTATAATTTATAATTTGCTAGTGCAGTTTCTCTCCTTTTTATCATGAGAGAAAACTAAGCTTTTTATAGTACATTGGAAATGGAAGATGAAGGCTATTTATACTGATAGGTTCTGTGAACATGGCTTTAGCCCCTATGCTGGCTGGTATTAGTCAAGGGCTTTTTACCGCCAGAGGCAAAGAATGAGTAAAGCTGGATTTCTGAAGTCTGCATGCAGCATTAGGAGGATATTTGTGTTAGAATGTGCCTTGTAGGTTTATAGGTATGCTGCATTATATTCTGCTGTCTGAAACCTGCTACAGTCATTTAGGGAGATGTAACAGTAACATAGGGAGATGGCCAGGTGAAGCTCTTCTACAAGGAAATCAGGCATTGCAAAACCATTTGGTTAAAAGTTGCTTCTGAAATAAAAAAAGGGAGGGGTGACGCAAATGCTTTATGAACTGTATAAAAGCAACTCTTCTAGGGGAACTCATTAAAACACAGTTATTGCATGAGCTGGTAACATCATTCATGTTAAATTTGTATGTAGATGGTCTTGTAACCATATTTGATAGGAATATGTTTTTCCTATTAAAGGTAACTATTTGGGAACAGTGATCCCTTAACTAGTCTGCTCTTTGGCCTCTTTGGATAGAACTGGTGATCTCAGATTTTTCATGCCACAAAATGGTCAAATAGATGAAGAGTGTGGTAGGGTTCACTCTGGGTGCATACAGCCATTCACTACACCTGATTTATGTTCATATGGCTTATGTTAAGCCTCCTAAATGTAGAACAGGAGTGGCATTTACAGCTGTTTGCCACTCCCAAAAGCTTCATGGGAAAACTGGGGTAAGTAACTTTGGGGGAAAGGAGGGTAGGCAGGATGAGGTGAGCAGCTGGGCTTTCGCAGCCCTAGGGTTGCACTGCAAACATGTGCAGCATTCATGAGAGACAGTTTACCCTTTCCTAGATCATGTTAACCCAGTCGTGATTTAAGTTTGTATACCCACCAAGGTGAACTAACTTAGTCTGGGTGTGCCATTTTTGGGTGACTTAACCCTGTTAAATTGTCAGCACAATTGGGCGTTTAGGTCCATCAAAATGTGATACCTGTACATACCCTCTATGAAGGTACATGCAGGGAGCTGGAAAGATGGTTTCTAAGACTGGACTGTTTTTCTGTGTTTATACAGTTCCTAAACAGGGCACTAACCCATTTTTAGGACTCCTCAACACTACTGAAAAATGGTTAATAGGTATCTAAATATAACTCTATTAAAATGTTAGGATTAGTGTCTTAGCTGACATTTTAGATGTTTGTAATTGAGCATATGAGTAACTCCACAGAAGTATGCACTTGATATTAAATGTATGTTCAAATGTTCCTCTGGATCAGGGCCAATTATGCTGATTTATTTCTGTGTTAGAGTTGTGTGTCATCAAACCAGATGTTTATGGATCCCAATTAAAAAATGACTGCTGAAGTTTGCTGAAGGTATGTTCTATTGATTCTAGAAGAAAAGAAAAGAAAGTAGAGATTTTATTCCATGTAACAAGTGAAAAAACAGTAGTGCCCATATGTACAATAGCTTCATGTTCAGTGATAACTTCATTAAATTTGATACATGCTGCTCCTTTATATGCTATTATCTCATTCAGTGTTTCTAATATTGTGTCTCTACTTCTGCTAATCTGTGTATACCCAATCAGGTAGAACAATAAATATAATTATATACACAGAATTAAAAATAACCATGGCTTAATTATATTAATGTATTCCTATCCTCCACCATATGACAAGCAATTAACAGCACATTACCATATATACTACAAGCTGAATAAGAAAGTACAGGAAGTTCCTTATTCATTCCAAATATGATGGTTTGCCTTTGCTTAGGGATCACAGATGGGAGAGAAGGAAGATGCTCCTTTATCTTCCTCCTTTGAGCTAAATGTGAAGGATTCAGTTGAGATCTGGTATCCATTAACTTATTAATAAATAGATCCAGATTTCACTATGCTTGCTCTCAATGGAGAGCACCCCATTTCATTGACCTAAGGGAAGCTATGTAAGAAGTAACAGCTGCTCAGTATGTATAAGGGCAGCAGAATCTGGCTTTCAGATAAGAATAATGTATCTGTGCCTAAGGGCCGACCCCAGTTCTCTCCTAAAGCTTTTTGCATAATAGTATTCAGGTAGTCCTTAGTTCTAATATGTAGGTCCCAAGTGTGTTGCTGTACTATAGGATTCGGCATTGCAGTCTGTTCCTTTGCTCTTTATGCCTCAGTGTGCCCATTTGGAAAACGGGATAATGCTATTTACTTGTCTATGTACAGTGCTATGAGAGCTGCAGATGAAATGTTTTAGATAATACTCATCATTAAAACATCACAATTTACCATCTGTTACCACTTGGTGGTGTCTGAGTTATTGTAATTATTCTCTGTTCTAAATGCATACATTTTAGACCTGTCCTGCATATGCACAATTCATAAACAACAGTGTGGTAACTTGGTTAAAGCCAACTTTTAATAGTGAACATAATTGTGTAGGATGTATAAAATCTATGTTACAAAGCCATCCTAAAAGCAGGAATAATTTGAGGGATCTGAGTGAATCATGTAAAGATATTTGCCCTGTGTTTGATTTAACTACCCTCCTGTTTGATCTTTTTAAAAAGCTAATGATAAGTTACATTCATTTTCATCACTTTTATCATTGTATGCATTTTGTAATTCTTTACGTATCTTTGCAATTTTGTGACAGAACTTAACCAAAAGACTATAACCATGTTGCCCTGAGGGGTCAGGCCAACTCTCAGGATCTCAATATTGTGCTGTTAGACAGGAGGGTGACACAATTGCACATATACAAACACACAGCTCAGTTAGGTGCATACACACATATACTACCAGCTCAGGCACATACACATTCAAACCAGCCTAGGCACATGCATACCTATCACCAATTCAAACACATACACTATACACCCCAAAAGTTAGACACAGATCACTAATTCATCTCTCTCTCTCTCTCTCTCTCTCTCTCTCTCTCTCTCTCTCTCTCACACACACACACTAACAACTCAGATACACACATGTTCAAAATAAGTACTTAGGTTCATGCACACCTATCACCAGTTTAAGCCCATACACGCTACACACACCAAATATAAACAGAATCAGTTACCAGTTACCAACACTTGTACATCCAATACACATACATGGATTACTAATTTATAGTAATTACTAATTTATTAGCCCTACACTTTAACTCTCTCTCTCTCACCTGACCCTTCCCCCAAGTGCCCCAAGCACACACATACACACTGTACCACCCAAGTTAGGAACTCACCTGTG
>JAGPOW010003245.1:43575-157434 GCA_030014935.1 Caiman crocodilus
CTTCCAGTCTCGCTGTGTATTCTGTCTTGGGAGGATGGCTCGAGGCCATTTATTAGGCCTTCAAAGAAATGGCTCGGGGTTATTCACAACATCACCACACTCTCACTCCCACCTCTCCCCTACTATTATTATTCTATTTTTTGGGGTGTGGACACACCATGCTTGGAGCTTTCTGAGAAAAAAAAATCACGCAGTTGTATATGCCTTCATTCCTGTGCATTGGTGGATGCTAGACAGAGTAGGAAAGGGGGACAGAATTGTCCTCTATTCTTAATACTCCTCTTTTGCTGTCCAAAAATTTTCCTTAGGACTAGACTCCACATTCGAAAATGGGAACAACCCTTACACTTTGAATTACTTTTAAAAAGTGATCTTTTTTATGGTTACTGACTTCTTTATACATTATTGATATTGCCCATTCTTTATTCTCAGATTCCTCATTTACTGTCAATCTGTCTTTTATGCAAAGAGTGCATAAGGTGAAATGGTAGAGGGTGTAGAGGAAAAAAGTATTTTCCTTGGCCTTCACCTGTGGATTTTTTGTAAGTTCTAACAGATTATAAGACGTCTAATAATAAATCATAATTCACAGTAAAAACTTTCCTGAATCAATGCTGGAAACAGAATGGAGTATTAAAACTCTGGTTAAAATTGGATGTTGCTAATCACATGTAATGAAAGAAAACTTACTAGATGTACAAGCCACAGGCTTGCATGTTGGGAAATGTGCAACATATACAGCTTTTTGCAAAATTAAACAGAACATTCTTCCCCAGTCTCCAGAAAAGCCCACAATTTATTTCAAAATCTGATAAAATTAGAGTAGAACAATGCAGAAATCGCCGATGTTAGGAAAGCTGATGTTGATAAGCTCAGGAGGCTTATTGTTGAGGCCCTAAGTGGACAAGATTTGACAGGGAGGGGAGCCCAAGATGAGTTGTTGTTCCTTAAGGGCATGTCCACACATTCAAGCATGTGCTTTTGCAGCAGCTCAAATAGAAGTGGCGCAAATTTGAGCCAGGGCTTTTTGCCTCAGCGCATGTGCTCACACATGCACTTTGTTATGGAGCAAATTGTGTTGCTTGGGGCAAAATAACCCTGCCTGGCTCCTCCTGGATCTGCATGCAGGGGGGATAGAGCCTGGGGCCAGCACCTATGCTGTTCTCAGCAGTACAAAAAGCTGTCCTGGTAAGTAACTCAGGGCTATTCATTCTCAGGAGCTTCTGGGGCCCAGCAAATTGGTATCTGGGGACACTACCCCTTGTGCCAGCTGGACTGCTCAAGCAGCCCTGAGAGGTCCCTGTACCCTTTACTCACTACAGCAGTCTGACCGTGGGGGCTGCTGCCTGGCTGTGATCTTATGCACACCTGCCAGACCAGGATGAGGACTGCGCAGCTAGTAGAGACATCTACCCCTCTGGGCCAGCTGCCAGTGGGCTGTGGCTGCAGGGTTGGCCTCTGTGCACCACTACTGCTATATGTGCCCCTTGCCTGGCCACCTGGCAAGCTATCGCCTGGAAGATGTTCTGGATGTGGTGGTTTGCTTTGAACTGTCAAAGCATGTCCTCCTGGCCCCATTTGGCCAGAAGGTCAGCCACAGCCAGCTGGGTCCAAGGTGCCAACTCTGAGTAGACCGGGTCCTACCACTGGCCTCTCTAGCAGGAATTTCCCTATTGGAAAACTGAAAAATCCCTGATAAAAAGAATCCCAAAGTCACTCTGTAATATACTCCCAAATTCATATTCCTCCAAAATTAATACAAAGGACCACTATAAATAGAGAGAGAAATACAGAGAGACAGAGATCAGTTGGGCAAAGCTTTATTGATATATCTACAGTGTTAAAGCACTGGCTGTTGGGGAACTATGGCTACACAGGGGTTACGGCCCCCACAGGGGATATGGCCCCCCAACAGGGGCTATGGCCCCCCAAAAGGGCCATATAACTCCCCCTCTGCAAGGCTCACATGCCTTACCTGAGCCCCCAATTACTGCCCCACCTGACCCCATCCCCCACCAGCTGCTGCACCCCTCTGATGGCTGCCTCACCCCCTGACTTCCCCAGACTCTCCAATGGCTGTCCTACCCAGCCCCACCTCCCACTTGCACCTCCAGGCCTCTATGGCTGCCCCTGCAATCCCAGGCACCAACACTTAAAAAAAAAAAAACAGAAAAAAGCCTCCACTTACCTTAGCAGCAGGGGCTGCAGGGTGCTTTGAGGCCTCCTGGCAGAGCCCCTCTGGGCAGCACAGGACAGGAGGGCCCAGAATGGGGCTGCTAGGGCTGTCTCTCTGCCCCAGTCTGTGCAGAAGAGGATCCAGTGATCCTGATGGCAGCTACAACTGCCGGTAAGTGCCAAGGGTGGACTTTCTTTGTGTTTTAAATTGAGGCTGCTGCAGGGGGGGGGGCGGGGCAGGGATCATGGGCCTTGCAGGGCTGGGGGGTCTGGGGCTGGGCAGGCCAGGGATTGGGGGGGGCAGGCAGGGGGTGGGGCCAGACAGCGCAGGTATCAGAGGGACCGGGGGGCAGGAAAGGGGTGGGGCCAGGCACTGCAGTTATTGGGGGAATGGGGGTTAGGTGGGGGTGAGTCTGGGCATTGTGGGGATTGGGGGAGTTAGGGGGCAGGTGGGGGGTAGGTCCAAGCAGGCCAGGGCTGGGGGGGGACTGGGGAGCAGGCAGGGCTGGCAGGGTTCCCACCCATAGTTCCCTCCTCACTCTTTCAGACCCCCAACCACTTACATATGGCACTGGAGCCCTGGTGCTGAAGCATCTGCTTCAGCACCAGGGTGAGGGGCCAACCACAGACACACTCTGGTAGCCAGAGAGTTTCTGTGGAGGACCCACCCTCCAGTTGTCTCAGGGCATCGTCTGGGACTCTGCCCAGCTCTGCTTTTTAAAAATTTGGTTTGGTTTTTTAGACTTCTGGATATCCAGGGGGTTTGAGACTGGGCAAGAGGCACATGTGCACTCGTCTGGATTCACCCTAAGGGAGTGATCCTGAAAGCACAAAGGATGTCCATGCCATCTCAGAGGAAAGGTAGCAAAAGGGCACAGCAACCCCCTTGGCTTATCAGGGACCTTGTGGTCCTCCTACATCTAAAAAGAGAGGCTTATAAAGGATTAAAGACAAGAGTCACCGCTAAGGAGCAGTATACTATACTGGTCCATACATGTAAAAAGCAAACCAGGAAAGCCAAGACTGCAACCAAACTCCAACTGACTACACATATCAAAGACAATAAAAATTCTTTTTTTGGATATGTTGGGAGTCAGAAGAAAAAGCAACAGCAACATCAGAACTCTGTTACACCAAATGGGACAACTGACACCCAGGAAAATGCCAACCTGCTTAATGGGCTCTTTGCATAGGCTTTTCACCAGGCCAAAGGGACTTACCTGCCTAACATGATGTGGGACAGCCAGGGTGATGAAGAATTTACACCCAGCATCATTGTAGACCTTGAAAAGGAACACCTTGAGAGGCTGGACACCTTCAAGTCACCTGTTCCTGACAGCTTGCACCCCAGAATACTTAAGGAGCTGGCAGGCATCATAGCCTAGCCACTGGCAAGGATATTCAAGAACTTGTGGTGCTCAGGTGAAGTACCCAAAGATTGAAAGAAGACTAATATGGTGCCTATCTTCAAGTAAGGGAGGAAAGTAGATCTAGGGAACTACAGGCCAATCAGTTTGACCACAATCCCTGGGAAGATTTTGGAAAAAAATTATCAGACACCATTCTTGACAAGCTAACTGATGGCAACATCCTGAGGGACAGGCAGAATGGGTGTGTTGCAGGTAGGTCTTGCCTGATCAATCTCATTTCCTTTTATGACCAGGTGACATATCACCTGGACAAGGGAGAAGAGATTGACATCATATATCTGGACTTTTAGAAAGCCTTTGATCTGTTGTCCCATGATCTCATGGAAAAACTGGCCAACTGCGGCCTCAGCTACATCACAGTCTGATGGCTGGGGAATTGGCTCCGAGGTTGGAACCAGAGGGTAGTAGTCGACGGAAGTGAATCATCATGGCGCTCTATGACCAGTGATGTCCCCCAAGGCTCCGTCCTTGGACCTGTACTCTTTAACATCTTTATTAATGATGTGGACAGTGGTGTCAGAAGCAGATTGCCCAAGTTTGCTGATGACACCAAACTTTGCGGTAATAAGCTGGTGATCTAGGCTGACCTTGCTAGGTTTAGAAAGTGGGCAGATAAAATCCTGATGACACCCAATACAGATAAATGCAAGGTACTCCATCTTGGGGAAAAAAACAAACAAACAAACTTGCATCATGCTTATAGGCTTGGCAGTGCTACGTTCACTAGCACCATGGCTGAAAGGGACTTGGGGGTCATAACTGACCATAAGATGAACATGAGCCACCAAAGTGATATTGCAGCTTGTAAAGTAAACAAAATTCTGGCTTGCATCCATAGATGCTTCTCAAGTACATCTCAGGATGACATTCTCCCACTGTACTCAGCCTTGGTGAGGCTGCAGCTGGCATACTGGATCCAATTCTGGGCTCCAGAGTTCAAGAAGGACGTGGAGAAGCTTGAGAGAATCCAGAGGAGAGCTATCCACATGATCAGAGGGAAAGAGAACAGGCCTTATGAAGAGACGCTGAGAGACATGGGGCTCTTCAGCCTGGAAAAGTGCAGGTTCAGGGGTGACATGGTAGCAACCTATAAGCATATAAGGGGAGTGCATCAGGATCTGGAGGAATGCCTGTTCACCAGAGCACCCCCAAGGAATGACAAGATCCAATGGTCACACACTCCTCTAAGACTATTTTAGGCTGGACATAAGGAAAAACTTTTTTACAGTCCAAGCCCTGAAGGCCTGGAATAGACTCCCTTCAGAGGTGCAAACAGCTACTCTGAACTCTTTTAAGAAATGTTTGGATGCTTATTTTGCTGGGATTCTTTGACCCTAACTGACTTCCTGCCCCTGGGGCTGGACTTGATGATCTTTTGAGATCCCTTCCAGCCCTAATGTCTATGAAATCTATGAACAAAGATAAGAATATGGGGTTTTCCCACTTAGTGTTTGGTGAGGTAAAATGGAAATCCCCATACCACATCCTTATCTTCCCCAATTCATGTTTCTACAAGTATCTTATAAGAGAGACTGCTCAGCTAGGTAAAGAAAGTAAAAAAGCCAGAGGCTGAAACTGACATCAGTGTCCACATTGCAGTTTAGTCTAAACTGCAAGGTTTGACTCAGTTTCAGCCTCTGGATTTTTGACTTTCTATACTTAGCTTAGGAGTCTCTCTTATAAGATATGTGTAGAATCATGAATTGGGGATGATGAGGATGTGGTGTGGGGATTTCCATTTTACTTCACTGAACACTAAGTGGGAAAACCCCATATCCTTATCTTTGTTCATAGATTTAATAGACTGAACTTCAGCTGCATTAGAGACTTGAACTGGTTTCCAGTAATTTATATTAGTTTAGGTGTAATTTCTGTCTTAGCCCTAAGGCCAGAATCCTTCTATCCCTCCCACGTGGTATGGAATACAAATCTTTCCAAGGTTCACATTCAATACTTTTAGAAACAAAGGAGCCAGAATCTTTCAAATAGCAGCTGGGCTCAACTGAGCTCATGTTTTGGAATTAGACCAAAGCCAACAGACCTCTAGATTTAAGAATAAGTGAACAATGACCTACCATTTCCAGTATCATGGTCTGAAATGCAGTGTCAATGGGTATATTGATATGTTCTGTTATTGGCATTAGTGGTTTAAATTTTTAAAGAATCTGAATTATCAGATTTTGGTGTGATCTGATGATGGTCTCAACCTTTCTTTCCAAGACAGTCTGCTCCTAGAGTTTTCTGCATTTAGCTTACTGTGCTTGTCTATAATTTCTTCCAATCCACTTTTTACATTCTGTAGTTAATAAGCAGCAAATAACACATGGGATCAGGAGGTTTTATATACAGGGCATTCATAACAAAAAGGAGCTCTATATAAGGCTATAGATCATGTGAAATTCCAGAAAGGGTTTAGTTTTAACCCACTACCATCTTGAAACCTACATGAGGTGAAGGGAGGCCACTAAGTTAGCTGCTGGCATCTGCTTGTGGAAGGTGTATAGTGCAGTGAAGGTCCAGTTCTTAAATGTACTGGATTTAAGAAAGAGCATCCATTAAAGAATGCTGAAGAATGGGCTGGAACTTTTTATGTTCAGTGAGACGACAATCTCCTTTCCCCAGCTCTTTAACCTTCATATGAGAGGCTTGCAGTAAGGCCCCAGTAATGAGCTTGGGACGAGTTGTGAAGGGAATGAGTTTTTATAAGATAAAATAATAAAGAAAGGGATGATGGCTGAACTGTATGAGTTATTGTTGAATAGTTCTCAGATGAGTTAAATTAGTAAAGTTTAGGCCTAACTAAACCAGATTTTTTTATGCTGTCTGCAGAAGTAGGACTAGCAATTCCTGTGCCCTGGGTAGAAACTCTATTGAGTACCAGAGAGTGATGAGGGGTCCCAAGTGTTAGATCCTGACTCCATACAGCACCCAGCAACTAGGGAGATGACAGTCCAATCGCTTATGGATCCTGTTACTCATTAGCCAGAGAAAGCAGAGAGCACCAAGCACCCGCACACATTGCTTACAACATCTTTATTCAGAATGGAGACAGCTTCAGGCAAGCTTCCTCACAGACACACAGACCATGAAACCAGGGGAGGGGAGCAGCCTGGAACAATAGTTCTTTCCAACGTTTATACACCTTGGTTCATACTTATTAAAATTTACCCCACCTACGTCCTTCCTTTGGTTCCACCCATTTCTTCTCCCATCTCAAGCTCTGTCCCTGTTTACTGTTTGCTTCCTTAGCATGGTATTCCCTATGCATTTCATTCATTTACATGTCTCTCTTCATAAGACTTTGACCCCCCTCATCTCCTCCTGGTCAACTGTGGTTTCTTGCTGACTTCAGTACCATCTCCAAGGCCATACTTCTGCTTTGTCCCCTAATGATAGCCATTGGTCTGTATCCTATTTTTACACAACACATCATGCACTTTGCACCCTATCCTTTTATTAGGAATCCACTTACTTAAGAATTAGCGAAGTTAGTTACTTTTAATATATGATCCAGCCTGGTGACCAGCAACTTTTGCTGAGACACAGGAAGAAACCTTCATTCAGCTGCACACTCAGTTGTCCCCAAAATCCATACCGTTATCCTAATGCCAAGCACAACAGGATGCTGTAAATTAGTGCTTGGGGCTTTTGTCCTGATCCCTGCACCCTAATTGGGCTAATGCTTGTCTGTATTTCTTTCTCTTTTGTTCAGGACAACATCTATGGATATTTCTGCAGCCACAAGACTATCGTCCCAAGTGTCTCTTATAAACAAGCTAAAAAGTGAAGGAGTAGACAATCGTGTTACTTCATCCAGTTTTCTATTTGCCATGTACTATATATGGAACTCCTTAACTATTGGAATGGATCTCAGTGCAAGGAGAGGAAGCAAGCATGATGGAAATAAGACAGAATTGGACCAGTAACTTAATTTTTCTACTGTTCTGGCCGGCCAGTAGGGCCTATATTAATGTAGTTTTTATAAATGGGAGGTAGGATTTTCCAGAGTGTGGACAGTTGAAAACTCCAGGGTGACAGGTGATATGATTTTTTTTTCAGTTTTATCCTAGGCAAAATTATAACCTAGCTATTTTGCTCTGTGTACACATGGTAACCACTTATGCATATTTCAGATCCCCTTTTTCCTGCTTTCATTCAGTTTTACATGGTTGTGAAATTCCTTTTAAAAAAAGTATTAATATTTTCCCTTGAAAATGTATTCATTTTTATTATAACTCTTTATTTCATATATACACAACAATAGAATATCATCAGGCAAAGAAGGAAATTACATTTTCCTTGGATTTGTAGAAGAATATCAAACTTCAGAGAAAGAAAAATGTTAAATTATTAATTAGGTTTTGACGCAATCTCCCTAGCAACAGGAGAGAAAGAATATATTCTGTCAGTGGAAAAAGCCAGGTCAGGCTTCCACAAGGTTGGGAGGACTGAGACCACTGCTGCCAAGAGAAAGTGATGGGTGATAGTGGTTGGAGACGCCCTTCTGTGGCAAGATGGAGGTATTCATCTGCTCATTTGACATGTTGCCTCAAGATGTCTGCTGCTTATTGACAGCCTGGATCTGAGATGTCACATAAGAATTACCAAGACTTATTTAGCCTTGTAACTACTTCTCATCCATGTGGGCACAAGTGATACTGCTTGGGAGCACCCTGAGCAGATCAAAACTGACTAGAGGGCTCTGAGTGAAGGTGTGAGGTGGTTAGGGCTCAAGTATTCTCCTTGATACTTCTGGTCAAAGGGAAGGGTAGGAGCAGAAGAGCAGATGCACCCTGCAGATCAATGCATGGCTGGTCAGATGGTGTTACCAGAAGGGCTTTGGCTTCTTTGACCATGGGAATGTTATTTAAAGTAGAAGAATTGCTAGGAAGAGATGGGATCCACCTGATGAAAATAGGGAAGAGTATCTTTATAGACAGGCTCGATAGCCTAATGACAGGGGCTTTGAACTAGATTTGCTGGTGGGTGGAGTCCAAAGCCCTGAGGTAAGTGGGAAGCAGGTCATCTGGAAGAAGCATAGGAGGAGGAGGTGACAGGGGAGGCCTTCTCATTCTTTTGAGAAAGTAGGGGAATAAGCTAGTAACCTCAAATGTCTGTATATGAATGCATGGAGCCTGGGAAACAAGGAGGAAGAATTAGAAGTCCTTGCGCAGTCATGGAACAATGAATGGGTAGAGATTGGTGGGAGAGTGTACATGACTGGAGTACTGTCATAGATGGGTATAAACTGTTCAGGAAGAACAGGCAAGGGAGAAGAGAAAGAAGAGGAATTGCTCTTTATGTAAAAGAGCTGTATGATTGCTCAGAGCTCCAGTATGAAGCGGGAGATAGGCCTGCTGGAAGTCTCTAGGTTAGGGTCAGAGGGCAGAGCAACAACAGTGGTGTTATGGTGAATGTCTGCTATAGACCACCAGACCAGAAAGATGAAGTGGATGAGGCTTTCTTCAAACAACGAGTGGAAGCTTCCAGATCAAAGGCCCTTTTTCTTATGGGGGACTTCAATAGCCCTAACATGTGCTGGCTGTGCAATACAGAGTGTACAGTCAACCCAGAAAAATTTTGGAGGGTACTGGGGACAATTTCTGATGCAAGTGTTGGAGAGGCCAACTAAGAGCCATGGTTTCCTTGATCTACTGTTCACAAACAGGGAAGAATATGTGGGGAAAATGGATGGCAACTTGGGTAGCAGTGAGCGTGAGATGACATAGGTCAGGATCCTGAGGAAAGGAAGGATAGAGAGCTGCAGAGTAAGGACCCTAGAGTTTAGAAAAGCAGACTTAAGCTCACTCAGGAAACTGTTGGACAGGATCCCCTGGGAGGCAAGTGTGAAGAGGAAAGGAGTCCAAGATTGCTGGCTGTATTTTAAAGAAACCTCTCTGAGGGTGCAGAATTGAACCATCCCAATGAGGAAGAAGATGAGCAAGTATGGCAGAATGAGCTAAAATATAAAAATGAATCTTACAAGTAGTGAAAACTTGGTCAAAGAACTAGCAAGGAATATAAGAATATTGCTCTGGCTTTCAGGGATAAAATCAGGTAGGCCAAAATGCACTTGAAGTTACAGCTAGCAAGGGTCATAAAGGGTAACAAGAACGGTTTTTCTAAGTATATCAGTACCAAGAAGAAGATCAGGGAATGTATGGGTACCTTACTGAATGGGAGATGCAACCTAGTAAGAGATGATATGAAAAAGGCTGAAGTACTCAATACCTTTCTTTACCTCAGTCTTCACAGACAAGGTCAGCTCTCATACCTGGCAGCACACTTTAGGGAGGAGGTGAGCAACTGACAGCAGCATAAGAACAGATAGGAGCTATTTAGAAAAGCTGGATATGCACAAGTCCACGGGGCTAGATACAATGCACACATTATGATTGCAGAGCTGCTGGCTATTATCTTTGAAAAATTGTGGTAATTGGGAAAGATCCCAGATGATAAGAAAAGTGTGCATATAATGTCCATCTTTTTAAAAAGGGAAGAAGGAGGACCCAGGAAACTAGAGACCAATCAGCCTAACCTCAGCTCTTGGAAAAATCATGGAGCAGGTCCTCAAGGAATCCATTTCTAAGCAGCTGGAGGAAAAGACAGTGATCAAGAACAGTCAGCATGACTTCACCAATGGCAAGTCATGCCTGACCAATTCCAATTGTCTTCTATGATGAGAAAACTGGCTCTGAGAATGCAGGGAAAGCAGTGGATGTGATATACTTTGACTTTAGCAAGGCTTTTGAAACCATCTCCCACAAAATTTTCACAAGAAAGCTAAGGAAGTATGGGTTGGATGAGAGGACTGTAAGGTGGATTGAAAACTGGCTGGATTGTAAGGCTGAAAGGGTAGTAATCAATGGTTCCATGTTTAGCTGGCAGCCAATATTAAGCAACATGCCCCAAAAGTCAGTCTTGGTACTGTTTTTGTCCACCATCTTCATCAATGATCTGGAAGATGGGATCAAATACACCCTCAGAAAGTTTGTGGATGACACCAGGCTGAGGGGAATAGTAGATATGCTGGAGATTAGGACTAGTATCAAGAGTGACCTAGACATATTGGAAAACTAGAGCAAAATAAATCTTATGAAATTCAATAAGGAGAGTGCAGAGGTCTGTACTTAGGGTTGGAACAAGCTGGAGATTGGCTAAGCAGCAGCTTTGCAGAAAAGAACCTGAGAGTTACAGTTGACAATCATCTGAATATGAACCAGTGGTGTGCCCTTGTTTCAAAGAAAACTAACAGCATACTGGGCTACATTAGTAGGAGTGTTACCAGTGGACTGAAGGAAGTGATCCTTCCCCTCTATTTGACACTGGTGAGGCAACATCTGCAGTCTAGTTTTGGGCCCCCGATTACAGAAAGGATATGGTCAAATTGGAGAGAGTCCAATAGAGGGCAACAAAAATGGTTTCCCTGAAGAGTGTAGTAAAGCACTGGAACAGGCTACCCAGAGAGGTTTTGGAGTTTTTGTCCTTTGAGGTAGGGGAAATCCTTTGAGGTTTTTAAGACCCATATAGACAAAACCTTAACTAGGATGATATGGTTGGAGATGGCCTGGTTTTGAGCAGTTGGTTCGACAACATGACCTCCTGAGGTCCCTTCCATGATCCTATTTTTTATGATCCTCTGTCTCTATCCTGTTTCTATCTGCATAATTTTTCACAATCCCCTGTCTCTGATAACAATGAGAGGGAGGTTGTTGGAGTTCACATGCCAACTGTTTTTACCAGTTTTGAAGTGGAGCCTATCCCCTTTTGCCCTTTCACAATGTGTTTAAAACTTTACCAATGTACTGCAGCCCTCAAGCACAAGAAGCCCACCAGAAGCTATTCTATTATTTTCTGTTCCTATCTTTCAGACCATTCCCATCTTCCGTTTCATTGTCTCTGTAAATAACGACAAGCCTAAAAGAAGAGGGGCCTCAGACATGACATAAGAGAACCTGCTGTTTTCACAAAACAAGCACCATGATGTGGACATCTTTAGTATGGGTCACAAGGTATGATGTGATGAAGGAGCATCTTGTGGCATCAGCTGTTTGAGAACAATTTCAAGGTCAGTCCTAAATACTGGTGTAGACACAACCTAAATAAAATATAACACAGAAAGTCTTCAAGATATTAGCAGAGGCATTAAAATCTGTATTGAAAAGAAACCTTGTGTAAGACAAACAAGTATGGTTTGGTGAAGTTCTTTTGAAGAAAAGAACTTTTTTGATCTGCTACAGGAAGTTATAACCAAATCAACATAGATACATTTGGCACTTCTGGACTATGTTGAAGGGTAAAAGCAAAGGCAAGGAATTCTATTATCATAGTCTGTGTACTTTAAGTAGAGGCAGAATATATTTGATTTTTCACAAAATTCTGCTGTTGTGGGGTACCTAAGTTTTTGTCTTTCCCCTCCTCATAGGATCTTAGTGTTTCCTCAAATCAAATCTTCATTCCTTTTTGTGATTTGACCATTGCTATTAACTTGTGAAGTTCGTTTCTTTAGTCTTAAGAAAAAATATTTATTTGTGTATTTTATAAATTTTATTTTTTTCTTTTGAATAAGTGAAGCCAAAAAGACTTTAAGAAGCTAGATAACTACTGACAGATATACTCATATAAGCCCCGACAAGTGATTTTTTTTTTTAATTACTCACTGTAGAACCTGCATCACTCAGCTGCTTCAGTTCACAGTACTTTATCTATTTTTCAGTTCAAGTGGATTTGTTTCTGTCTTTACACAGCCTATCTCCTGTTTGCGTCAGGCTTCTGGTGGTCAGAAATGTCACAACTAGCCCTCATTCTTCCTGTAATGATGAAATTCTTTAATTTGTGTTACTTCTTCCTCGTGATTATTTCGTATTAGAACAGTTGCTGTTGGTGACTATTGTGAATAAGGGTAAAGAGATTTAGGAATAAAATTGTTTCACATGCCATGAGTGTTTTTGATAGTGAAGTTCTGTTTGTTCAGATATTTGCTGAAAGCAGAATGTAGACCTGCAGCCAAAACTGGTTTGGGGATGAAACACAATTCCATTTGGACGGATATAGAAGTAATAGATTTCCCACTTTTCCAACCTAGTGTTTGTTTGATTGATTAGTATGGTCTGATACTAGCCAGACTATAATGAAAGGGACCCATTTAAGTACTATCCAAATGCATCCCAAGGAGGTATTTTTTAAAAAGTTTTTTTTTCTCCATCACTATCTCTCTCTTTTTTTTTTTTATTGCCTGTGCTGCTGACCAGCTATAACAATTATGAAATGGAAGAACAAACCCTTTGAGCTGTATTCCAGGCCCATGATCTGGATGTTTCATCTATACAAACTCTGTGCTGAAATAATGATAAAAATATTGTTGATAATTGGTGGGGGCAGTTGTCAAAGAGCTCTGAAAAATACTTTAAAAAGTCTTTTGGTCCAGTTTGCTATATGTAAAATCTTGCATATTGAGGATGCTTTTCTACAAAATGGCACCATAAAAACTGCTCTTTCCTCCAGACATACTTTCATGACCTAGTTGCTAACTTGATTACATAACTGAATGTGAGAATGTTGATGGAACACTTGATCCCAACAAGTTCAAAAAATGGACTTTATATGAAATATTTTAGTCTTAACTACACCACAATCACTATATTCCTGAACATCACAGGCCAGATTCTTGGCACTTACAGGGTTAAGTGGTTGCACACAATCCTTTCCAACTGCAGCATTTGCTGCTGGAGCTTTGTAAAAGTATTCACCATGGCACTGGGGAACAGTAATAATTTGCAAGGATCATACCCTTTCCAGCTAGGAAGGTGCAGCCTACACATTTTCCCAGTGCAACAGGGTGCTTAGGAACATGAGACTAGAAGGACCCTCCTGAACCATTGGGTCCAGTATTGTTAACGAAGGAATCCCCATAGCTGGCACTGAAATCTGTCACCCACAATTTCAAGAAATACCAAGAACCACCAATAAATATTATACTATAGAGAAAAGCAGAGGAGATGAGGACAGGATACTACCAAGGCTAGAAGGACTGTGGCCTTGAGTCATATTGACTCAACCCTCTTCCCCAGTTGGTACAGGTGATCATTATATTTCTTTTGTAGCAATAATGTTTATTATGATTTCAAATTGTAAAATCTCCATTCAGAAAAAACTGTAGATTTGCCAGCCCAATGAGTATTTATAACTGTAACCTTTTGGTGTTGAGCACCTGCAAATTTGGGAAACTCACAATCTGAGGGAGTCACTATTTCTGCTTTTTCTATCTATTACTACCAATTTTGTCACTGAAGTAACGTGTGATGCATAAAACACTGCCATTGAACTTTATCTGACCAACTTATAAACTGATCAGATTGCATTTTTTGTACAAAATTGGCAAGGCAGGCACCATAAGCCTCCTTTCCTTTATTGGCAACAAACCATATGCACACTGAATTGGCAATGGACACGAACAGCACCTCTTAACTTTGGTTACTGAAAAGAAAAAGAGGGGAGAGAAAAAGAGAGAGCTTAAATTCCATGCAAGGTGATTGATTTTACCAGCCTCACTTGTTATTAAATCCTGTAGTCACTAAATTATTAAACTAAACCAACTTTTAATATTTTAAGAATTGCCCTGTGCTACAAGATATCTTTACTTGAATCCTGAAAGCAAAAAAGGAGAGGATAATTGACACATGCTGACTATAGGGGTTGTGAGCATGAACTGAATAATGAAGATTAAAAAGGGGTACTCTCTTTTCTTCCTGTCATTCTTTTTTTTTTTTTCTGTAGAAAACAGATTTAAACAAATGACTTAAAAAGCAAGATGCCTGGCTTCGGTTCCTAAAGATTCGTGTAGAAGCCCAAGTGTCTAACTCCTATTAAAATAAATCTTTGAAAAGCAGGTCTCTCTCAGCTTGCTGAAGCACGAGCTTTCTGGTCATATTTCTCACAATAGCTAGAGTTGTATTGTTATCATTCCTTCACATTCTAGTCCTGTTCCAATTGTAGTCATTTCCCAAACTGTCTCCCTAGTCCAGCAGATAATGATATGCTTTTCTTCAAGGAAACAATATCTCAAGCCATATCTGCACTGCACTCTTACCATTCTAGGCAGCAGTTTCTCTCAAATCAAATAAGCCACATGCCTCTGCATGTTTTCACCCTCTGAGAGGAAGTAATGTACCTGTATCTGCACGGTGCTGGGTGAGGGCTGACAATGTTACTCATCAGTGTTAATTAAATATCTTTGGCACTGCACAGACCTGGCTTCCAGGTGAGGGCCATGCATGAAGACCTGTGTGGTATGTTTCAGGGTGCTGTTGCTAGATACACCAAGTTTGCACCTAGATATGGCCTTACTGCACCTTCCCTTGTCTTACATTAGCACAGAAGTGCTGAGCCATGTTAATCGGATGTCAGGTAGAATGTAGGGCAGACAGTGCCTTAGGGTGCCTTTACACATGCTCTGGGGATGGGAGGGGGGTGTTTTAATTAGAGCGTCTCTTGGGAGCTGCTCTAATTAAAGTGCCTGCAGCATCTCATGCATTCAGCATCCCTGCCATGCTTCAAAATGGTGGCAAGGACTCTTTAACTAAAGCTCGCTTGATAAGCTTTAGTTAAAGTGCCCCAACCACCATTTTGAAATGCAGGGATGCTGAATACACATGACGCTGAGGCTGCTGGACTGTGCTAATTAGCATGATCCAGTAGATTCAATTAATTGAGTCTGCTCTGATGTACTGTAATTATAGCATGTTGGAGCATGTGTCCCACACATCTATGGGCATCCTTAGAGACTAACTGGTTCTGAGAGACACAAGCTTTCATAGGCAGTAACCTACTGTCAGATGCTGTGAAAACACTGGCAGAAAGAAAGGGTTTTATAGAGAAAGGAATGGGATGGGTAAAGGAAACACTGCTAAGATAGGAAAGAGTGGGTTGACTGGATCTTTTGAGATGAGGGAAGCAGTTAAAACCATGAAGGAACAAAATAAAAAGAAAACCAGAACAAGGGTAAAACTAAATATTATGCTTGTCCAAAAGTGAATTGAGTTTGGTTTTGCTAAGAAACCAAAAGAAATTTCTATTTTGGTTCTACCACTATTTACTGCCCTATACTTCCAGATTTTTAACTTCCAATACAGCAAATAATATAGAGTTGTTAGTGAGACATTTTTCCTGGGTCTAGAGGCATTTTTTTCATTCAATGAAGTTTTGAATGAGGGGAAAGATCTTGCATGTGGACAGTAATGAAGTGGAGACATTCAATAAATGAAAGATTCAGCAGCTTGAACTGAAACCACAGGGGAGACCCAATGAAGACATTCTGAGTTTCATCCTGAATAATCCTGTCCTCCAGACAGGCTTTCCATTTGAGGACATATGAACTTGGAACAAACAAGCCAAAAATCAGGGCCTGTGTATTTAGGACAAAAGGGCTTTAATTCCATGACTGTCGGATGCCTCATATTCTGCCCCAGATTAATCAAAGGACTTAAAAACCAGCATACAGATAAGTATGTTCTTAGGTACATTACGATTGTGCTTAAGGTTAAGTATATATGAGCATATTTTCCTTTAGCAGGAATAATGTGTACAGATATATAATAATGTGTATGTAATGTGTAACTGACTTTGCAGTTGTAATGTATCCCCATTTTAGGGATATGTCAAAGATTACTAAAAATCGCACTCAAAGCTTGCTTCCCAAGTTTACAGAACTTATAAATGAATATAAAAAAACCCAATTCTTGAACTGTTATTTAATTAGAATATTAATCACGTTATTTAATTAGCTAGAACATTCTAAATTGCATATTCTTATCCCATTACTATTCATTTAACTAGAAATAATATAATAAAATAGTTTATCACAAAGCTTAACAACATAGCTTAATTTAAATAGACGATATGAAAATATATGAAATAAGAAAATATAGTATGTAAAAATACTATAAAATTAAATAGGTCTTGCCCAATGTGTCTCCTAGAATATGGAGATTTCCAACTGTAGTTAAAAATAATTATAATTTAACTTTCCATCTAATTAATGTCTCTGTGTGTATTCTGTATGAAAGAGTACCACAACTATTTTCTGCTTAGTGTAGGAAAGATTGCAACAACATTAATTATGTGCAAATGATTTGTAAATAGACTGATGGTGACTGTGCATTCAAAATATTACAGGTCCAGGGTCTTTATCACATAAAGCTCTCACTGCTCTATATCATTTTGTAAAGAGTGATTAATAGTTTCTCCCAGCTGAGATTCAAAAGATACAATACACTATATGAATACTTCACGTTTAACACATCTTGCCAATATGCTGCATATCTCTTTATATTAAGTGAAACTAATCACTATATAGCTTTCTGAGCCAGATCCTTAGCTGGAATGAATAGAAGTAACTCCACTTAAATAGGTAGAGCAAAGCAGAGTTACATCATCAAAAAGATTTGGTCTTAAGATGTGTATTATTATTTGCTACAGTATTTAGAGTCTAAGTAGGTTAAGTTTCTTTATAACCAGATGGTGAAGTCTGATTGCACATCCTGGAATTCATTGAAAGTAAAAGAGCGTGATCGTCTTCTAGGAGCAGGATGGTTGCCATGCATCCCCTTAAGCAGATCTGAATAAGCAGCAGACCTCAGGAAGCGCGGGTAACTGTCTTGCTCCATCAGCCTGTACACTGTGGCCTGAGCTGCATCAAAGCTACTAAGAGTGGGGTGTGCAATATTCTGACTTGTGATTTCTTTGGTGTGAAAATCAAGGTTAACCTGCAAAAACAAATGAAAAAAGCATGTAGTTCATTATTTCAAGCATTATCATCAATAACAACAATATTCTAAATGAGAAAACTTCTTCCTATGAAAAAATGTGTACGTCCAAATAGAGATAAGTCTTGTATACGCTATTAATTGGGTAATACATTTGATAAATACCATTTATTAACTGAGTCACTATAGAAAGATATCTTAGATAAAAGTAAAAACTTGTAATCACAGTTACTATGTGAGTTTCTCTGTATACTTGATACAGAGAAACGTGTTCAGTCCAATAGAGTATTCTCATGGAAGCCACTGAGAGTCAAAGATATTCACATTTTTTCAGGCTCAAAATTTAAATGTTTTAATTTTCTAATTTTTATGGAAAGACTTAATAGCAGGGGGGTTAGGATATTCTGATTAGTGTGTTAAGCAAAAATATTTTAGTGGATTTTGAGTAGTCATATGAAAGTGCTCTTCTGTTATAGCTTAAATTTACTTCTGTATTAACACTGGCAATTGTCAACGAAAAGATTTTATTTTCCTAATTGAAATATGCCTGCCTTACCATCCAGATATATTGCAAAAGTGTACCAATAACAATTAGCTTGTACACAAAAAACCTGAAAATCAGTTAATGGAACTATCTGTCCTTCAAGTCCCCAAATTCTGAGATATTTTCCAACTGGAGTCAGAAAAAGGGCCTTTTAAAGTGCTTTGCTAGATGGTAAAATTTGTTTTTTGGTGGTCTAAAGTAGAAATAAATTCCTGAAATTTGCGCTTCCCAGTTATAGTGCCCTGTCCTTTCCCACCAATGGACAAATCAAGGGCCATTCAGCTTCCCAACTACTACTTGGAGCACTGTAGAAAAGACAGACTGGAACACCCGCTCCTCCACCTCGAATACTGTTGTGGAGAACATTCCATACATCAAATCAAAAAAATATATTTATAGTTCATTATGTCACTATTTGATCAAGATGCAATTATCACTAGCTCTTATAGAACAATCAGCTTAGGAAGGGGAATGAGGAACAACGCATATAAAGAAGCTGGCTTTCTCAGCTGCTATGCAAAATTCTTCTTAGCCATTATAACCCACGTCCTGTTAGCATATTTACTCAAATATAAAATAAGTCCAAACAACCCTCACAGATAATTAGATTCTATAAATGGAAAAATTATAAATTTATTATAATTTTCCAGGTATAGGATCCAATTATCTGAGTGTTGTCTTGAATTTATTCCCTTCCTACTACCACAACAGGAAAAATAGTGACTGGGGTGGGGTCAGATGGCCTTCTTGCCCTCTTCCCCCCCAAAATCTTCCCCCTGCATCCTTCCTGCCCTCCCTTACTGCCAGACCCTGCTCAGCTTCTGTTCCCTCCACAAGCACAACATGAAAGTGAGCTACATGTGACAGTAAGGGGGAGAAAGGGACAAAGGAGGGCAAAAACAGCAGAGTGATGCTAATGCTCAGTAGACTAATTGTACCGAGCATTAGCATGGCTTTCACCATGATGTACTAATGCACATGGACAGTCTACTGTGCATTTAGCATGTTGTGTCGATGTGTCCACTATATATTAAATTAGTCCAGCACCAAAAGGCTCATGACTTACATAGTTCATTGAACTGGGTCTCACCAGAGTCAACAACATTTCAAGCCATGGTAACCCCACAGCCCAGCATTGTTTGGTATGTGTGTGTACTCCAGATACCACAAAGGATCCATGTGCTAAACAGGACTTGGGTTTTCTTGTTACAAGTCTTGGGAACCTCTAAAATGTTATATGCTGATGAGGCACAGTGCTGCATTGTCCATCTCCACCCCATAAAGAATGGGGTTACATTAGTGCGACAGGCTGAGAGAGGGGGTGACGGAGCCACTCAGCTACACAGGAGTTTGGTGATGTTTGTCAGACATTTAAGGCTTGTGAAGAAACAGGAATTATTGGCAATGGGAAAGGAAGGCACTGTTCAGCTGTGGTAGTCAAGAGCAAGTTGAGATTTGTTTTATGTAGTGATTGGCCATGACTTGAAAAGAGTTGGTACTGAGGTGGACTGAGCACAATGGGCACTATATCTTTTTCAGATGGGCTGCATCAGAACAACTGTCTCAGTGGGGGCATCTGAATTCCAAAATCTCCAGGCTTGGGCCTACATCTAGGATGCCTGCCAGTGGGTCTGGAAGTATCTGAAGTCCCAAGGTGAGAGCCTTGGACAGAGCATGCTTGCTGGTTTTAGCAGCATACATGTTTTAAGAATGACTGAGTTCTGCCTGCTCAGCCAATATGATTTTTGGAATGATTGAGTACTTCTCAATTGATATGATTTGGCTGATTTGATCTGGAACATGAAAGTCAAATGTAGAAAATGTTAAAGTTCAGATGACAAGTTCAAAGCATAAGGAAATACAGGAAGACCTGAGTAGAAGGCTACTTAGTAGAGGATAGGGGTAGGGGTGGAATTACAACTAAGTTACATATGAAACATGCAGCTAGCTAAAGTTGGGTGGTGGGACATAAGAATGGGGAAAGAAAAAGGGAAACAGTGAGTGCAATGCCTACAAACAGGTGTGGCACCTACAAAGCAGAGAATATACAGGAGACCCCACACAACAATACCACATCGCAATAGGGATATGGTTAGGAAAACACATAGAGTTGCAAATAAAAACATGTAAGATACAATTGTTGGGGTAGGGAAGAGTCCAGGATTAAAAGTTCTTGGAGATGCAGCAGGAAGAAATGGGTAACTGGTCCTCTCCGCATCACTTTTTGGCATCATGGATAGTCCTGGCCCTCCTGGTGCCAGCTTGGTATTATAATACCTTCAGACCTAATGCCAGTTCCCGGTGGAAGGAACATGTGCACATTTTAAAGGCCCCAAACCCCAGAAAAGGTTCCATTACTGTGTTTGCCCAACATACTAATAGGTTATATGTTTTATGGGCATGCTCAGCATGGACTGCATTCAATCAACTTCATAGATGGTTTCCATATCTGAAAACATGCTGCTTCTAGCCATTGTATCTAATGGACGGGGACAATGTATTTAATAGGGGTGGGAAGGGGAGCAGATTGCTGATATCCTAATATAAAATGAGGGGATTTTTCCCCCATGCTGATTGGGAGGGGAAAATATCCTCTTATATCTGAGTTAATATGATATATGATGCAAGGGGAAAAGCAAGCATGAGTTGAAAGCACTTTGGGAGCTGAAAGCCGACTCATCAAGGAGCAGTGGTAATCCCCAATGCAAACCAGGGAAATTTAAAGTCTTACATTTCATCACTGTTTAAAACCTATCCCTTAGGCTGAGCATTGATACTTTTTCTGTGCTACCTCAAAAGATACTTGATAATATTTAACACTTCCTATTCAAATGTTTAGGAAAGAATGCTTGATAAAACAAAGGCAATCTAGCTAATCCATAATCTGCTCACATCTCATAGATTCATATTGAATCAGAAGTACTAACAATACAAAGACATGTCAAAGGGGCTCGACCTGGTAGCCTTTGCTCAGCTAAATGAGTACAGTTGGAGTTCGTTACCTATCAGCCTGCCCAGTCCTATTCTGGTTATGAGGAAAACTGCTCTTTTACTCATTTACGCAAGGACCCATTTAACGCAGCTGTACAGTGTAAAGGAATGACGAATACAATTTGCACCAGTTTTAAAGGACTTCTATTCTAATATAATAAAAGGCTTAGCCTGTTTGTCTGTGTGTTTGTCTGCCTGTAATGCTTTTGGACAACTGCACATGCGCTGCCGAGAGGGTGGGCAGAGATTGGCTGTGCAGGCCCAAGTTTGAGCTGCTGCCAGGGAAGTTTGTGGTAGTGGCAAACATGCTCTGGCCACCCAAGCAGCAGGGCTTCCCCATGTCTTCCTGGACAAGGTCAAAGGGGGAATCATGGTGGTGGCACCCTCCAACTGCCTGGTTCCAACTCTCCCAAGAAGAGCTGGCAGGGAGGGGGAGGCAGCAGGGGGGGTGGGAAGGGAGTGGATGTGGACCAGGTGGATGCAGAGTGGTGAGGGGCATAAAGAAGGGCTGGAGCTGGGGGAAGGGTAGAGCAGAGCCAGATCTGGAGTGGTAGCAGGAGTTGGAGCAGGTCCAGACCCAGAGCAGTGAAAGGGGGGTAGAGCGGGGTCAGACTTATGGACCCAGAGTGGGGGGTAGTGGTGGAGCAAGGCCAGACCTGGAGTGGGGGGGGAGAGGTAGAGCGGGGCTGGACACGGAATGGTGCTGGGGGCATGGGGCTGGTCATGGGGCTCCATCCCTGCCTGTGCGTCCCCCCTGTCATTCCTGATGAGCAATGGAATAAATAAATACCTAGAATAAATACAAGTACTAATAGAAAAGTATAAAGGAGAACTGGGCCTAATGTATCCTCTGTGCGTTTGTTCTCTATTACAATATAGGCTCTTTTAATTTATTCTAGATCTTCCTTCTGTGAAACCCTGTGTCACTCAATAAATATTTTCTGTTTTTACTCATTACCTGCAAAGATGTGTTTAATTTAATGGTCTCTTTTAGCACTTGTTTTATTAAAGAATGCTTTTGAAATCTCAATAATACAATCATTGGATCTGTAATTACTGGCTTAGCAGATTGAAAGAATATTTCTACTGTTCTGGAAGTAAGCATAAGTGGCAGCAGATAGAATTTGAGAAATTACTAGTATTTGGAAATATATTATCTGAGCAACATACCTTTAATTTACTCAACATGATTTAATGTATAGGAATGAGAAGTTCTACAAATTCCTTTGACTAGGGTGACATATTAATAACGATTCTTTTTTCTAGGGTTATTACATTAATAATATATGAAAGAGTGAAGGTTGAGAGAAGGGGTCCGTGAACATTGGCTCCCATCCCTTCTTTTCAAGTAGCAGTCTGATTCTTAAGATATAGCAATCTTGTGTCAGTGCCCAAATTTGAACTATTTGTGACTTCTGGATAATGGATCTGTATCTGTGTTTCTGAAGGGCAAATGCTATAAGGTGCAGCTTGTGTCAAGCACTTTATATCCTCACAAATGTTTTTACTGTACCTCTTTTGGAGCCTCTTTTCGTATGAATATTTCATAAATTTTCTTAGCTTGTGAAAGAAGTTCACGGGAGTCTTTGCTTTTCTTGTAATTCTCACAGGCTATCCAAAACTCAATGTTCTCCTCGCTGAACTCAGTTTTCAGAAACCTTACAAATGCTTCTTGTCCAGCTGCAAAAGTGAGCATTGCAATGTTTTAAATTAACTGAATCACTAAAAAGTCTGCCCTGTCAGGGAAACATAATTCTTTTATGTCAATTATTTTTTTAAGTTTAAAAACCAATGTTAAACTACTTCTGAAATTATGTCTTACAAATTTCTATTGAAAATGTATTTAATAAGGGTGTAGGAGTGATTTCTTTCAGGGCTGACCACTTTCCTTTACACTGCTGTTTCAGAAACAACTGTACTAAAGCTGATGCATTTCTTTGAAACAGGACCTACAAGTAGTGGTCCTTTAGGACTCTATCCTGTGCTTTTGCTCTCTCAGTGAATATTTTACCATTGTTCAAACAAGAGATCATGCAGAATGCTGCTCATCATTAATATGAAGCTCACATAGAAAAAAAATTCTGTACATAAACATTCGTATTAACACCTTGGTCACATCCATGGTAACCTATTAGCTCTGTGGTTTTCTACATCTCTATTGTAGTTTTAAAAAACACCTCCTGCCTCCTGACATCTCATACAGCTTATATTTTCAGAAAAAAAATCTTTAGCCATCTCTTTAACTTACTTTTAAATTTGTCTACAACCAACTTGAAAATATTCAAAGACAACTCACAATGATTGCAGTAGGATTCATCTACCTGAATGGATGCACTGAAGGTGCCACCTTCAGAACCAGCTACTTTTCCAATGTTAACGTGAAAACAAATAGGGTGCATCCCAATGAACATGCATTTGCAGAGGCGTGTATTTCCCACTGCGCAAATAGCAGCAGCACATATTAGTGCCACTGCTATTTTCCTGTGGTGTGCTCCTGCATGTGTACTCTGGCATGCAGCAAATTGCTCTGGATGGGGTAGAAGAGGCTGGGGCTGGCCCCAGCAGCCTTATTTGTGGGTTTGGGTGCCTCCTGGAGTAGAAGCAGTGCCAAGCTGGCAACTTGGAGCCTGGCCTGCACCCAGAGCTGCACCCTAGCTGGCCAAACTCCTTTTCTGGCAGCACACGCTGCTGCCACGTGTCATCTTCCTTTTTTCTGTGGCATTTTTTTTTGACATTGGGATTTCCCAGTGTTAAAAAAAAAAATCCCTCTGCACTGCAAATCAACTGTGTGGAGAATGGGTTCATGTGCACTGTATACAGTTTGAGACATCTAAAACCGCACATGATTCTCATTGGGACGTGCCAATATATTCCATTAGGAAATACTTTCCTCAACAAATTTCCACTCTATTCTAGTCCTAAGGCAAAATCCCACTGATGTCAGTAGCCTCTTTAACTGAGAAAGGACTGCAGAAATAACAAAAAAGAGTAAAATGTGATCGTTTTAAGCATCTATACATTCTGAGACACTTTTTCTTATGTTTTGTTTCTTTTCTGATACAATTCAAGACATTTTCCATCACTATGCATTTCCCATTGTTTAGTTGAAGAGCCTCCATAGTAAACTCCATATTAGCTACTCCATGCTACTTATCACTTGAAAAAACACATAGTGACAAATAGATATTTTAGTGAGAAGAGAAAGAAACTTTAAGTAACCTGTAAAATATCAGATTACTAAGGCACAGACATATTTTTCCTTTATATCGGGGAGAGGCAAAATAGTGAGGAAGTCAATAGATTTCAGATTTTTTTCCTGTTAATCAGCTTTCATGTTTTATATTAACACGGCAGTTTTTCTGAGTTAATCTTCAATATCTAGAGCCAAGTAGATGAAGACCTCTCCTAATATCAGTGAATATTTTTTTAAACAATTGCTTAGTACTTCCAGTCTTTGATGGATTTTATCCAAGTATTCTATGAGACTTTGTGCAGCAGAATAGCTCATTACTCAGTACAAAACAATGATTTAATTACTTACTGTCACCTTTTCACTCTTTATTGAAGAAAGCCTTTATTGTGTGTCTTATTGTTGTATTACTTTTGTCTGATGGAAAAACAAACTTAAAAGTTACCAAACAATTCTTCATTTTCAGTAGTTGACAGAATGCTACTGCCTAGGCGTACAAGCTGAGAAGACACTCATACCACTATAAATGACCCATCATACTTAATTTAGGTAACTGCCAGGTCTATTTAATTGTACCCCTACATTGTGTCATTTTCCATCAGGTAATGATAGTCTTCAGGGAGAGGAAAACTCTACTAACCTTTCTGGGAAAGCAGTTTGTCAAAAGATTCACCCCATTTCACTACGTCTTCAGGGGACACACTGTACAAGACACAAAAAAGTGTTTTTGATGAAGTGTGTGCTTTGTGTATTTATGAAGCTACCGTAACATATGTTATCTGCTAGTACTTCTGCTTTGTCATATTTCATAAGGTGTCTGTTTAGATTACTTATAGAAGAAGCTCATGAGCCTTGAGACTTTAAAGGCAGATGGGTAATTTTTTTTCTGACAGTTTTGCCTATTGTATTACACCTTTTTTAAAAGGAGTGTTTTCTCTTCAGTTTGCCACAGTGCTCCAGATCTTTAAGGAAAATGCAAATCATAATAGGACCTGGTTGAGTACATTCTTAAACTTTGAAAATATTAAGGCTTAGCTGCTAAACTCTTTGCAGAAATGTAGTTTCGATTGCAGTCGATCTGAGGCTTTGTTACCACAGTCTGTTTTTAAATGGAAGACAGGAAATTCTACAGTGTGAAAACAAAGTTAAGGCACTATGATGAAGGCAATAGCTTCATAGGAGTAATAGCATATGTATTGTTTACCACAAACATTTTTTCAAATGTCATGCTGTTTTGAGATGATGGCTTTTAAACCATGCACACACACAGAGTATCTCTCTCTCTCTCACACACACACATGCACAAACATGCACATGCATCAAGGTGCATGTATTCCTCCTCATTGATCTCAAGCTTTCCACTGTATTTTACAGACAACAGAGAGCAAATATTTCACTCATAATAATGTAAAGTTTGGGAAATTGTTTTAATTATACTTTAATCTTGAACAAGAATGTGGACTGTATTTTTATAGCTGTAAAATAGAAATGGAATAAAGTCTAAGAGAAACAGAATGTACTTGGAATCTGACTTAGCTCTACACTAAGTAGTCTAATTTATTTAGACAATTTCTGACGAATAATATTTTGCTATTATATAATAGTTCTTATCAGATATTGCAAAACACTGGAGGGATGAAAGTAAATGGTGTCACCACATTGCAAATCTGGAGGCCTTTAGAAATATAATACATTGTGCTTAAAGGAGGTTCCTAACAAGTTGTGAATAAAACCCAGGTCTCCTGACCACTTGATCAGGACCTTAACTCAATTTTCTCCCAATGGGAAAGAAACACTGATCCTTAGACCCTTCGCCCTTGAAATATTTTTCAAGAAGTGGGATGGTTCAATCGGTTTCTAACAGTGGCTTAAAGCGCCTTTATCCTACAATTTAGGTAGTCTCACTTCTTCTGGCAATTTGAATGGATTCAGAAAAAATTAGCTGAAATTCTAGCTGCTGTTTGAAGGAAATTTTAGAGTAACGGCAATATTGTTCTTGGAGCAAATTATTATTCACCTCCTCAGTGAACTCATGACAAATAAGAATGCAGTTTTAAGTAGAAGGAGTTTCGTTTTCAAGAGGTGTCAATGCTGAGGAGATTAGTTTTTAATTATAGCATAAGACCAACAAAGTGAGGAGTTATAGAGTTGAAAAAAGGATACATCATCTTCTTAAAGAATCCTTCCTCTGTAGGAAACACTAAAGTTGTAGATCCTTGAACTACATATACATATGACTGAAGATGACAAGCTGGTATTGCTCTTGAGTGGAGTTTGTAGTTGTGAAAGATAAATGTGACAACTTCAAACCAAGGATGTAGTCCAGAGTATACATAATATTGCAAGGTTGTGAGGTATGGGTTTGCCACCTTAGATCTGGATCGAATCATTAATAAATCCAAGTCCTAGAAGTAGCAGTGAGTACTCTCATATGAGGGGCCAAAACCCAAGATCTGCTCAGTTTGACCCCATTGTACGGCAAAGATTAGTGGAATTTCTAACTTCCCTGTAATGATGGGCATTTTTCATTACCACCATAAAATGGTATATCCTGTTTGACATCAAAACTACTCAAAACGATGGGCTTCTGCATGGAAAAAGCACCTACTTGGTCAAAACAAACCAACTAACCAAACAAACAAAAAACAAAACAACACTGCATTGAATAACTTTACAACAGTAGATATGAAACAGGATATTTGTCATTTCAATACCTGACTGACAGCAAAATGTAAGTGAAAAACAGCTATCTGAGTCAGAACCAGAAGTGATGATGTCTGTAGGAAAAAGGAAATACTCTATAGACCTGCCACCTATCAGCTTCCTTTGAAGGTGTCTCCTAACTGAGCAGGTGGTTTGATGCTGGAGAATGCATAGAAGGGGAGGTTAGATCACATTAAAAATGGCCACCCAATCTCACTTAGTTCACTTACGTGCAGACCTTGCATTTAGATCCCTAGTTAAGTTGATTGAAACGTGAACTGTACAGAAGTTTCAAGAAGATTAGATAGGTTAAAAAATGGCCAGTCCAATGTAATTTAACTATATCTTGCAGGTGCACTATGTCAGATCAGGTATGCTCTTCCTATTCCTACCACTCATGCCACCATGCTGTTTTTAGTCCCTCAGCCCCTCCCCCCACCTCCAAAAGGACAACCCTCCCCACATACCAGCAACCCCTATCTCCTGACCCTGCCAAATGTCCCGATCTTGCAAGTTGCTCCTGGTGCTGTTTTTACTGAGATGTGCTGGTACCAGGAAGCAATCAAAGAAAGTTGATCGGGGAAGTGGCAGGCAGATTAGGGGGGGTTGTTTTTCTGGGGCTGGAAGAGGTCAGGGGTCTAAAAATAGACCCTGGTCGGGGTGGCAGAGAGCTCTCCTGATCCAACCAAACCCTACAACCCCCACAGAGTTGCTAGTCCCTTGCACAAAGCTGCTAGCCTCCCCAATCTTCCCATCCCTTCCCCCCTTTACAATTGACTTCAATTGAGTTCCAGGCACATGCAATCACTGGCAAAACTGGCACCAGGAATGACTTTCAGGTTTGGAGGTGGTTTGGCAGCACTGAGAGAGAGTTGGAGGGGTGTCCTGGTGGGGTCAGGCAGGATTAGAGAGGCTCTTTATTCTTGCCAACTTCTACCCCCTTAATGCTCCCTGTGTACCCCACTAGCTCCCCAGTCCCTCCTTACCCACCCCACAGACCCCGATAATCTTCCTGATCCCACCTGCCCGTCCTCCTCCCCTGACTTAGATAAAGTTTCCAGCACCTAATCACTGAATTAGATCAGGGGCTTTTTTTGACCTGATCTAACACCTCAAATTTCTCAGTGTAACATCTGTATGAAGTCTCAGTGTCTTTCACTTAAACAGCTGAAGTGTAATTAGTGATCAGAATAACTATGGCTATTAAAAATACAACATCTGCCTGAGCTGGTATGAAACTGGGCACATCTACATGAGAAATTTACTGTGAAGCTGACTAATTAGCTCCACAATAAATGTTTCAGTGTCTACACATGTGCCCCTATTACGGTGCAGGAAACTAATAAGCTCTCCAATAGGCAGCCCCCCTACCTACCCTGCAGCAAAGTTTTTTCTGAGCAGCGGTGCACACCCAGCTGGCTGGGACACAAGAGTGCTTCAGTGAGGGGGCTGCCTTCCTGCTAGCCCCAGAATGAATACCCTTCTGTCCTAGCCAGCCTCTCCACAGTACACTAAGCCCAGATACAGCAGCCCCACGCTCAATCCCCCAGGTACCCTGCCAGCCTAGGCAGAGCCTAGGCTGTTGAAACCCAGCTCAATGTGGTGCCATCCAGGTGCACATGTAAATGGCACACATGAGAGCTTCCTGGGAGTAGTAAACTCTGGGACAATAAGCTCTGGAGTTTATTGCTTCACTTTAATGGCATGTATAGACATGCCCACTGGGTATCATCCTATTAGATATAGATTTGTCATGCTTTTATATGGCAAGATAAAATACAAAAAAAAAAAAAAAAAGACTTCCAGGAAGCAAATTCTATTTGCATTCAATCAGAATGACTCAGTACTTCTGAAGAAATGGCCAAACTCTCTTCCCAGCTTAACCTTCTCCTAACACCGACAAAGGAGAGAAGAAAAAGAAAAGAGAAAAATAGTTTTCAGGGTAAAAAGGATAATATTTTATCATGAGTTTATCATTTGATTTTGTGAGGTGGTTGGGTGCTAGAGCAACACACACTGTAAAAATTTGTGCATGGAGAAAGTTAGTTTTTAGGACTCTTTACAGAATCCTTATGTTCTTAATAAGGCAGCGTTCTGGTCATTGATGGACCTTATACCCTGCCATAGTATTCATTACTAAAAGCCTGATTTTTTTGTCTAAAGTGATCAAGTTTAATAATAAAATAAAACAAAAAAGGAGATGAAAAACATGTAAAATAGTTAAATGTCCTGAGCTGAGCCTCTCCCTCTCTCGCTGGTGGGAAGAAAGAAACTGAAAACCCTTATCACCAAAGTATTTTTGTTAATGAAATATTCCCTACAGTGGGAGACAATTCTCAGAATCAATTCTCAGCAAACTCCTAATGGGTTTAGTTCAATGCATGGCTTTAGTGCAGGGTTTACAGTGGGAAATCATACATCATAGGAAAAGTTACACAGTTTATAAATGCAATTTTTTCATTCACAGGTAAACTAGTATCAGTTCAGCTTCTGATTTAGTGGAAAAGCTGGTACTATATATTTAATGCCATTATGATATCATGTCATCCAGGGCGGTCTGATTCCTTGAAAGAAGAACAACCTAAGGAACCATATGATTTCCAAGTAAATAGAAACATTTGCTAACTACATAAAAGCCTGACAATTCCTTTGTACAATCTATGAGTCAACTTACAAAGTAAGATGTCGCTAAATATATTAAAAAGATAATAATTACAATGACAATCAGTTGGTAAATTCATAATGTATGTGTAGAAACAACTTCTTTTTGCACTAGATTATAAATGGTTATATACAATGCATCCTTGCATCCTGTATACATTTTTTCATCCCACTTTGCCTTTCACCCTTCCTTCAGTACAGGAGAACTTTGTTTATTATGGAAATGAAATAAGTTTGTAGGGTCAGACTGTGCTACTGATAGTCATATTGAATATTATCTAACACCACAAATAGTCCTTTTTGAAGTCTATGGAACTATCTGAAAAGAAGATACTACTGTAAACAGAGAAATGACATTTTGGCCCACTTTGTCTAAAAGCATCATTAAATATATTGGTATACAGGTTCTTGTTAGAAATTTTGCAGCGCATTATGCTAAACTTAAAAATGAAATAGATCATCAAGGTATTATTCTATGTAAAGCCTGAATGCACACAGAAAAATCTATGGACTCTTCTGAATCAGAAACAGCCATGCTCTGAAAGAAAGTATTCTACATTTTACAAAGCTCACCTTGAAACTTGTGTCAAAGTCTCAGGTTTGTCAAGATGGTCATTTTCATGTAATTCACTCTTCTGCAGGAGAAGGCTCAGCCTATTTCTCTTTTCCTTAACCCTACAAGAGAGTTTAAGCAGCAATTAAAACAAGCTTTGAGAGACGGTCTTTTTTTCTTCTCTTTTTTTTTCTCAAACATCCTCTGACTAATCTCTCTTTCTGCATTACTAATTTCCCCCTGCATCTAGTTACATGAGTGTTTATGCTATTTCTCCCACATATATCATACAAATAAATTAATTTCCCCTTTACACCTTTGCATGTGAAGGGTAATGGAAGTATTTTCATTTCCAGTCTTTCAGTTATTTTGAAGACAAGAAAAAAAGTTTGAAAGCTAGTGAGCCAGTATAGGCAGATCAGATTCTTTTGCTGTTGACTTTTAATGAAGAAGAAAATACTTGCCCTCTTATCAGCTGAAACTATTAAAAGACTTTCTTAGGTTTTTAAGTTAGATGGCATTTTAAAAACCATTTCTCAAAGCTGCTTTTTTCTTGTTCAGTTTATTATCTTATTTGTTTCTTATTCCTTGTCTTAAAAAAACCATTCCTTTGGTAAATAAAGATTTTATGTGTACAAGTCCCAGTCTTGCAATTCATGATTTTTTTTATGGAAATCAGACATACATAAAAATAACCATGCCCATAAATTCACATATATGATAATAGAACATTGAAAGTTCAGTGTTATAAACTTACCTGGTCTTAGTTTCTTTGTTGGTCTCTTCTTTATTTGTTGATTTTATGACATTGTAATAGGTCTTTTCTTTTGAAGCAGAATTATTTAGTTGGGGAACTAAAACTAACGGATTCTCCATCTTTCTTACAAGGGTTCCAGTTTTCTAAAAATGCTTCTTTAGCCTAATTGCAGAAGTCAGTTCCCTCTACTATCTCCTGTATGTTTGAGTTCAGAAGGGTAACACATATCACAGCTGACTCCTCTGTTGCTTCTCAATTGGTTGTTGAAAAATGCCATAAACAGGTAGTGGAAAGAAGGAGGTTCTCCACTTCCACTGAAACTAAAGCTGCACATACATAAGACTTTAAGCAGAGTTCTGTTTTACAGCTGTCATTTAGGGAAGTGAGATTACAGATTTACAAAATGGGTGTTGATCAACAAGATAAACACAGCTATTGCCAGAGTATAGTTTGTGCTTATGGAACATCATATTCTGCTAGGTTGACAGCATAATTTTTCCCTTAAACATTTTCATGGAAGTAAGATGGAATTTCTATTTAAACAGAAAATTTGCAAAAGTGCAGTAATGTGCTGTGTTGCACTAAGTAACACATGCCATTACCTTTAGTTCTTGCAACACACACACACACACACACACACACACACACACACACACACACACACACACACACACACACACACACACACACGAACCTGGGCTACCATCTTCAGTTTTGGATACATAATAAGACTAGAAACACAATCTATTTTAGCTACAAAAGAAATGAGCCCTGAGTTTCAATAGTTATTGAGAACCTGTGGCTCCCAGTTAGGTCAAGAGAAGCCTATAGGGCAGTTCTGTCTCCGCAACTCTTCCTGCCTAGAGCAGAAGGCTACTGGTAGTGCCAGGTGCTTGTGAGGTCATCTTTTTTCCTTCCCTGGGGGATGCCTACCAAGTGATTGGAGTACTTGTGACAGATTCCTTTCTGCCTTGTCCCTACGAGGGAGTCCTAGCCCCAACTTTTCTGGCTGTCCCAGCTCACAGATCTCATAAAGGATGCCCAGGAAGGTACTGGACCATGGCCAGAGGTCACTAAGCAGCTTGCATTGAACTACTCTCAACAGAAAATGCAAGTTCCTGACATGGAAAGGGCCTCTCTAGCCAGCTGGTGTGGCCTGACTTGGCTGAGCCAGTCCCAAAGTTTGATCTGGGCTGCTCTAGCAGCTAAACACTGAAGCTGGGACAGCAGGAGAGGAAGAAGGACTTAAATGAAAACCATGGAATAACCAAATGAGGGCTTCTTGTGCTTGCCTGGATTTTCATCCTGCTTAAGGGTGAGATGCTACCTCATGCTGCTAGGTTGTGGCAGTATTCTCTTTTCATTAGGTGACAGGGACCTAGGAGATGCTTGTTTTGAAACAAGTCTTGGAAGTGGGTGGAGAAGGGGGTGTTTTTATCTCAATCCCCAGATAGATGCCTATAGTCCAGTAGTCTCTGAAATCACTTGTTTTGATTTTGAACTATTTTTCAGGCATTCAAGACAGTCAAATATCACTGTAGTTAATGAAAGCCAGAGATATGTTTTGTTGAGATTTAGGACCTTTAAAGGCACAGATCTTTAAAGTTTTTAAAGTTGCTTCGGTAACTCACTGGAATGGGACAGAGTGGACTGGAGTTACTTAGGTTACTCTACTCTGTTATGCAACACCAAAGTTTCATTATCAAAAGTGACTTAGATTCCTAAAAACAGGTTTAGATATAGGCACCCACATTTGATTATTTTTTCTTGGGCTGTACTGGCAGCTGTGGATAATGAAATCATTTTCTGATATAAAGCATAAATTAGCTACTGTATAAATTCTGTACATTAGTAGTACAGTGTTCATATATTAGCTTTTGATGAATTCCACCCAGACAAATTATTTCTAATGATGCTGGAGAATTAGTATTCAATAGCACTATTTTGTATTGTGATTTGTTGTTTGTACCTTCACAGAGCTAGAGAGAGATGGCCAGTATTCACATGGCCACCTATAATCACCACTTACTAACTGTTTTTGGTCACTAAACATCCTGGTCTAGAGGTACATTTAAATTATGGGTAAATATTCTGTATTCAGTTCTTGATAACTTGAGCTATTCAGTCCCTTTAGTTCAATGTTTTATATTGACATGATAATAAATTAGATTTGTTTTACTTTGGAGTACATATGTACTGTGAAAATAATTGTTAATAATTTTCAGCTCTAAAAAAAAATCTGCTAGAGTCTTATGGTCTGACAAGAATTGGAATTTTATACAACTGAGCACAGTTAATTGTATTCCTGATAAGCACATCAATTGCCTAATTGCATCAATTTTGAAAATCCTAACCCTTCTTCATATATATGTTTAATGTTCTGGTTAATTGCTTAATGGATAATAGAAAATCTCACCTAATTGCATGAACAGTTTTTAAATGGCTGCAATTAAGTGGATTTCCATGCTTACCCTGTGTGAACACCGGAAGAAAAGAAAACATCTTTGATTGAAGCGTGCTTTTGGCTTAGGCACCTTGAAATTGGACTTCCACTATCTCAGGCATAGGAAATAGAAAGAACTGTAAGATCCTTTAAATCCATTCTCCTCCTAAGGTTCCCTACTATACATATTCCAGAGACAGAACTGGTGCCCTGGGGTAGTTGTGACACATGGGGGTAGCGGTGACGTCAGCTGCCACCATGCCATCATGATTGATGTGGCGGCAGTTTTTTCCTGCCCCAAAATGGAACACGTAGGGTGAGTGCTCCAGTGTCCTATCATTTTTATTCAGCATGGTATTCAATGAGTGAGACTTTCAGCATTTTCTTTGGAAATGAACGCACTGGTCACAACTCTAATTAAAATAATGCTATATGTTCTAAAAATTGATCTGGATATTCGTGTTCTACTTTCAGCCCAGATTAGACAGCTGGTCCAAATGCCAGATGATGTCAAACATGTCAATTCTCTGTAGAGTAAAATTAGCTTACATGACAATATTCCCCTTTAAATAGGTGACCCATTTAAATAAGGATGTGTTTTACTAGAAATATTCTTGCAAGTGTTTGGAAGGATCTTTGTGGTTCCATGAACTATTTACAAGATTTTAGAATTTTTTTAAACTGTTTTTTTCTACATTAATTACAGATAATAAAACACTTACTGTTTGGATAGTCACTAATTCAGTCATCAGCAACACTTAGAGGAAGAGTATTTACTTTGAACTTACCAATCACCCTCTTCCCTAATAAACAAACTGACCCTGACCTGTGGCCTTGAAAATAAAGCTGTGGGAAAAGATTAAAGATAAATGGCTAAATCCTAATAAAGAAGGAAATAATTGGGGAGTATAGGTATCTATCTAATCCATCTATTTAAATGTAGGTATTAGCAGGAATTTAGATTGCTGAAATGATAGGCTGAGATTGAACACAATTCATTTTGGTTTATTTTGGTTTATAAGAACAAACACAAAGAGACCATATGATTATTAATTTTGTGATTTAGACATATGCCAAATTGTCCTACCATAATCCAAATGATCTGCTACAACTGATTTTTTAATAAGTGCTTCAGTATTTACTTTTCTTTGTTCTAACACACGTCAAACTAATATCACAAAACTTCTGACATGTTAGTTTAAAATAAAAATGATGGTAATATGTTAAAGTTTTCTGTATGATCTCAATATGATTGCAAACATTTTTTTATACAAGTCCTATGTAGGTCATCTCACCCACCATTAAAATGCTACTCTTTTGGTCAGAGATTTAGGTCAACTGAATGTCACTGCCTGCATTAGAATTTGAACAAAACCACCAGTTTTTGCCACAGGCCTGTGTGTCATGGAAACCTTACTTTTATGCCTCATCCATTAGATATCAAATCAAGAATTCAGTGCCTATAGATTTCATGAAAGGATATTATTACAGGAAGAGCTGAGTTAGATGAGCATCATCTATTGAATCAATACTACTACATGGATTTCATAGACATCAGGGCTGGAAGGGACCTCGGAAGATCATCAAGTCCAGCCCCCTACCCCAGGGGCAGGAAATCAACTGGGGCCAAAGGATCCCAGCACGATAAAAGTCAAAATGTTTCTTAAAGGAGTCCAGATCAGGTGCTTGCACCATATCTAGAGGCAGTCTATTCCAGGCCTTGGGCACTCAGACAGTAAAGAAGTTTTTCCTTACATCTGTGGTAGATAAAGGTGACCAAATGCCAGCAAGCTGTGCTCGTGGAGTGGTGGAACAGCAGGTGCAGCCTAATAGCAGCACAAAGAATGCATGCAGCAAAATCCCTGGCTCATGCAGCTTGTTAAGCACGTGAAAAAAGACCTGATCTTATTGGCTATTACGGCAGAATAAAATCAAAGCCCGCGGAAAGAGAAGGCGGGACCCACACGACATCAGTGAGGCTTGATCACCCTCACCGGAGGTCCTGCGTCCACGGCTCCCTTTTCCCCCGGGCACCCCCATCTTGGATGATTGCATCAGTTGGATGCCTGAAGAGCTCTCGAGTTCCCTACGGTTTTTGGTTTCGGAGTTATTGTAAGGGGAACTGCTGGCGTGGATGTGCAAATGAAGCATTTATGTGCTTCACGGTGTAACTTTACAGAGTGTGCCTACACTGTACTGCAGTTTGTAGGTAAAGCGTTAATTTGTTATATTGCCCTCGGACTCTTTTTGAACAGAAAAAGACTAGAAAAGGAGAAATAGAGTTCCATAACCCTTTCGTCCCCGGCCTGCTCAGATCCAGGGGTTGCCCACCTCTCTGGTTCCCTACCACAGTGTCCAGCCTGAAACAGTCTTGGAGGAGTTTGTGACCGTTTAGCCTTGTTGTCCCTTGGGGTGCTCTGGTGAACAGGCATTTCTCCAGATCCTGATGTACACCCCTTATATACTTAAACACAATGAACACTTTCCCCCTGAGCTTGTGCTTTTCCAGGCTGAAGAGTCTCATGGCTCTCATCCTCTCATCATAGGTCCTGTTCTCCTGCCCTCTGATCATATGTGTGGCTCTCCTCTGGACTCTCTCAAGTTTTTCCACATCCTTTTTAAATTGTGGGGCTCAGAATTGGATGCAGTACTCCAGCTGCAGCCTCATCAAAGGGAGGATGACATCCTGGGATTTGCTTGAGAAGCATCTATGGACACAAGCCAGAGTTTTGTTTGCTTTACTAGCTGCAACATTGCACTGGTGGCTCATATTCATCTTGTGGTCAATCATGACTCCCAAGTCCTATTAGTTGTGGTGCTAGCAAGTGTAGCACTGCCGAGCCTATAAGCGTGCTGCAGGTTTTTTCCCAAGGTGGAATATCTTGCATTTTTTGGTGTTGAAAGCCAACAGGTTTTTGTCCGCCCATTTTCTGAGTCTGTCAAGGTTGGTCTGGATCACCAGCCTATCCTCAGATGTGGACAGTTTACCCCAAAGTTTGGTGAACTTTGGTGAACTTCCTCCATTCAGGTTGAACTTGATAAATGATTATTTTAAAAATCATGTTTATTGAATTTGTTTGGGTCAAACATTCAGGTTGAACTTGATAAATGATTCTATGTGGAAAATATTTTTGGCGTAGGGGGTTAGGTCCACAAATGTAGTGAGAAACAAGTGTGGTGGGGGGTACCTTTAGTCATTATTACTGGTTAGAGGATTTGTCCATAGTATAGGAGATTCAGCTTCAACTCCTTCAGATGGGGGGAATAATAGATACACTGAACTGTAGGACTGAAAATCAAAGTGACCTAGACAAATTGGAGGATTGGGCCAAAGGAAATCTTATGAGGTTCAAAAAGGATAAGTGTCAAGTCCTGCACTTAAGATGGAACCATTGCATGTATCAGTACAGGCTGGGGGCTGACTGGCTGGGCAGCCACTCTGCAGGAAAGGCCCGTGTGCCCTTGTTGCAAAGAAGACTAATGGCATATTGGGCTGCATTGGTAGGAGTGTTGTTAACAGGTTAAGGTAAGTGATTATTCTGCATTATTCAGCACTGGTGAGGTCACATCTGGAGTACTGTGTTCAGTTTTGGGCCCTCCACTTACAGAAAGAATGTGGACAAATTGGAGAGGGTCCAGTGGAGGGCAACCAAAATGGAGAGGGGGATGGGGGACGTGACTTATGAGGAACAACTGAGGGAACTAGGGTTATGTAGTCTAGAGAAGAGGAGACTGAGAGGGAATGTAATAGCAGCCCTCAACTACCTGAAGGGAGGTTCAAAAGAGGATGGAGGTAGACTGTTCTTATTGGTGGCACATGACAGAACAAGGAACAATGGTGTCAAGTTGCAGAAAGGGAAGTTTAGTTTATATACTAGGAAGAATTTTTTTTACTGGAGGGGTAGTGAAACTCTGGAACAGGTTACTAAGAGAGGTGGTGGAATCTCAATCCTTGAAGGTTCTTAAAACCCAGCTAGATAAAGCTTTTGCTGGGATGATGTAGTTGGGGATGTTCCTGTCTTGAGCAGGAGCATGGACTGGATGACCTCCTAAGGTCCCTAAGTTTGTATGATTATATGATCTGCTTGAGGGGATTGAACCTAGTACTGAAATGCAGGGGACAGGGGCAGGGGGGGAAGAAGTGGGCACAAATACTGGGTGTTGACTATAGAAGGGGTGCCAACATATACCTCCTGAGTTTGTGTCATGGCAAGCAAAGTCCTGCAGCGAGCATTGTGTCTAGAGGGCAGGGAGGTGAATGTGGTGAGCAGAATAGTACTCCTTGGGGAGTCTTGTCCATGGCAGGTGCACCCCTACACCCATATATCTGGGGTGTAGCAAAGCGGGCATCAGGGATAGATCCTGAGAAGCTCATGCTGTAGTACTGCTCAGCCTGAGTCCACAATTCTACAGCTGTAGCTGCAGAAGTAATAGCTACCTCCATAGTGTGGAAAACCAAGAAAGGTAAAGCTCTGCTCCTTCTCCCCTCCCCCCACATCAGTCGCTGGTGATCAGTATTCATAGATTCATAGATGGCAAGGTCAGAATGGACCTCAAAGGATCATCGAGTCTGACACCCTACCAGTGGCAGGAAAAAGTGCTGGGGTCATGTGACCCCAGCCCGGTGCTTGTCCAGTCTCCTAAAGACTCTCAAGGTAGGGGAGAGCACCACCTCCCCTGGAAGCCTGTTCCAGATTCTGCCGATCCTAACCATGAAGTTCTTTCTGATGTCCAACCTAAATCTACTCTCTATCAGCTTGTGATTGTTGTTTCTGGTTATTCCAAGGGGTGCTCTGCTAAACAGAGCATCTCCTATTCCCTGCTGCTTCCCCCTTTCCCAGTGAATTTGTAAACTGCCACAAGATCCCCTCTTAGCCTTCTCTTGAGGAGGCTGAAAAGGTCCAGGTTCCTCAGCTTTTCCTTATAAGGTCTTCCCTGAAGTTCTCTAACCATATGAGTGGCCCTCCTCTGGACCCTCTCAAGGTTGTCCACATCCTTACTGAATTGTGGCACACATAATTGGATGCAGTTCTCTAGATGTCGCCTGAACAGTTCTGTATAGAGAGGGAGCATTACCTCCCTAGACCTGTTCATGATGCACCTACTAATGTATGACCAAGTGCGGTTAACTCTGTTAATTACTTTGTCACATTGATGACTCATAGTCATCTCCCCTTATAGTCAACATCTAGTACTCACTTCCTCCCCACCCCTTCATTACACTACTGAGTTAAATACTCTCAAGCAGATGAAATAGTTGAAGCTGAATCTCCCACACTGTGGACAAATCCACTAACCATTGCTACTGACTAAAGGCTGCTCACTACCAACACTGGTTCCTCACTAACTTTGTGAACCCAGCCCACTACCCCAAGAATATTTTCCATATAGAATTATTTATCAAGTTCAACCTGAATGTTTGACTCAAAACAAATACATGAATTACTCTAAAGCTTGGTGAGAGCACTAACTTTGGAGGAGGGGCAGCTATGTTCCAGATTCTACTTGAATTATTTTTAAAATATTTTATGCAGAGTAGAACATCTCCAAAAGGAGGAAGTGAATGAATACCACAGTGCTATGACCTGATCCTTGTGATTAGGGTGCAGAAGGGGTAGGAGGTATGAGTTTTAATCTCCTTAGAAAAGGAAGATTTTCCTCATTGAGTGCCCAATCAGTTGTGTAAAAGCAGAAGGTCCATCTCTTTGCTAGTTCTATGAATGATTCCTAAACCTGGCCTTCATTCACTTTTTCTGAGTTTGTTAGAGATGCCAATAATGGAATTTAAATGTTTCAACCTGAAACATACATGGGGTTTTGTTTGTTTTTATAGAAAAATATTTTTTTAACTTCAATTCACATTAAATCAAAATTTCTTTTTCAAACTGTTCAGTGTAGCTACTAAATTAAAACATAATTATTCCCGTTTATGTCTTCCTATGTAGGGGGGAAGTTTTAAGCTATATTCTCTTTTTGTTTCTCACTTCCAAAGAGGTAGGATTTGGAGATGACACAGGGCTCATACATTTAGCAAGAGACACTTGACCCATCCCTGCTGGTGTCTCCAAAGAGTTAGTCTATTAGGGTTCTAAAAATATAATTATCTTAGTCTCCCTGTTGCTTCTGGTCCTCTGCACAGCCATGCACAATAAGGCTCTCCAGTGAACCCTATGCTCTTGCTCTCTTTCTTACCAAGTAAAGTAAATTAGTAAAATATGGCCAAACACCTGGGGAAAATTCAGGGTATTATTACCTTGCAGTCAAGTGTGTAATACCAGTTAAGGAACTACATACAAAAAAATTCTGAAGGAAGTTCAGTGAAGGCTGCTTTATGTAGCTTGCAGTGGTGTGGGGAAGTCAAAGGAAAGAGGAAGAGGAGGAAAGAAAAAAATAGTTCCTTCAATGGGAGGTGGGAAGAACAAAAGAATGTAGCTTTTGTGATGCTGCATCATATTAAATATTATAATAATAGGAATACTTAACATTTAATGTGTCACAAATATCAAAATCAGATTGAATGCAAAATTTCCTGTGTTAAACCACATTCTAAGCCCTCGGAATCCTGAGAGAGACAGTCTCTATTTTTAGCCAGCATTTGCAGTTTCAGTGTTAGTCTGTACATCATATCTTGCTTGTTGTAAGTTGGGTCTAACCACACAGCTGCCTTTTACAAAAAGAAGCCAAGGCATTATTTGGTATTCTCTGAAATAGAATTAGTCATCTGAATTTCTTTTTTACTTATTAATAAGCATGCAATATTATATGCATGTTGATCTGGCATAATTTTGTCACCTTGTGATTTACATACATGAAAAATGTCATCACTGTAACCTTAATAGTTTATACAAACGGATTTAAGAAAGACTGTGGCAGCAAATTCTTATCCTTAACTGAATTACCTTCTGGTGGCCTTACCACTATATCATATAAGTTTGAAATAGAAATGACCTATTAGGTCATCTGTTCCAACCCCCAGCCAATATTGCTTTCTGTCCATAGCATATACCTGAGTGGCTTGTCCAATCTAATTTTAAGTGACTCAGAGCAAGAGGGATTATATTTTGGAGCCTTGAAATTTCACTTTAATAAACTGTGACAATAGCATCAGCCCTGCACAGTGCACTGTAATATGCTGCTCCTGAGAATTTATTTCAAAAGAAAATATGGAATGATTCCAAACTTTTACTATGTAACTGTTAATGGAGAACTTCTATTAAATCCATTCCCATGAAATACTCAGAATAACAGAACACCTGGATTGCCGTCTGTAAGGCACATACTATTGTGTGAGTGTAGAAAGGTTGATTTATGTTTGGAGATCTAGGGAGAATTCTGGTTCAGTCTGGATATACTAGGGACTATCTACTGCAATAGCCACTTGATCACCAATTGAAAGAGTGCAGAATGTGCTTCACAATGGTGTGTCACATGTGCATTTACTACTCAGTAATTTACTGTGCAGTAAATTGCTATGCAGTAAGTGGTTTTTATGCCAGTGTCTACATGTGCAGGCATTACAGTGCAGTAATGCTATGTGTGGATTGACTTGGGAATTAAATTATTCCCAAGTCAGTCCACACACACTGGGTTACTGCACAGTAAGGCATCTATACATTCCCTACTGTGCAGCAACTGCTCAGGTATAAATTTGCGACCTGCATCATGCACATCGCAAATTTACACCCAAGTGAGCATAAGTCACCATAGTTACTGAACAGTATGGGCACGCATGTATAGACAAGCACCTGCAATTTTTGGTTACTGCACAGTAATTTTCGGTTACTGTAATTATTTATTAAGTTACTGCGCAGTAACTGTGCACATATAGATGTGCCCACTGTGTCCAACCAATGAAGGAAATACAATCTTGCTATATTTTTCTTCTCCTTACTCCGCACATTTTGTCCAAAATAATAAGAAATGGACCTAATCAAGGAACTTCTGGTGGGATTAGACATGTTCATATCATCAGGTCCTGATGATTTCCACCCCAAAGTGCTGAGGGAATTAGGAGAGGTGATTGTGGGATCCCTGGCACAGCTTTACAAGCACTCATGGTGCTCTGGTGAGGTGCCTGAGGACAAGAAAAGGGCCAATGTGGGCCTTATTTTCATAAAAGAGAGAAAGGAGGACCCAGGAAACTACAGGCCTGTTAGTCTTATCTTGGTCCTGGGGAAGCTCTTTGAGAAAATTATCAAGGAGCACATCTGTGAGGGACTAGCAGGGGGGATCATGCTTAGGGGCAACCAACATGGGTTCATTAGAGGCAGGTCCTCTCAGACCAATCTGGTGACCTTCTATGACCAGGTCACAAAATTCTTGGATACAGGTGTTGCGATGGACGTAGTCTTTCTGGACTTTAGGAAGGCCTTTGACACTGTCTCTCCCCCATTCTTATTAAGAAATTAGGTGACTGTGGTGTCGATGCCTACTCAGTCAGATGGGTGGCAAATTGGCTGGAGGGCCACACTCAGAGAGTGGTGGTGGATGGGTCTTTTTTGACCTGGAGGGATGTGGGCAATGGGGTCCCTCAGGGTTCAGTCCTCGGGCCTGCACTGTTCAATGTCTTCATCAGTGACTTGGACAAGGGGGTGAAAAGCACCTTGTTCAAATTTGTGAATAACACTAAGATGTGGGGAGAAGTGGGCACACTGGAGGAGAGGAACAGGCTGCAACTAGATCTAGACAGGTTACAAGGGTGGGAGGATGAGAATAAGATGGGATTCAACATTGACAAGTGCAAAGTATTGCACCTGGGGAGGAAGAACGAGCCGCATACCTACAGGCTGGGGAGCTCCCTTCTCATAAGCAGAGGCAGAAAAAGATCTTGGAGTCACTATTGATTCCAAAATGAACATGGGCCATCAATGTGGGAACGAGGTCAGGAAGACTAACCACACCTTGTCATGCATCCACAGATGCATCATGAGCAGATCCAAGGAAGCGATCCTCTCCCTCTACGCAGAACTGGTCAGGCCACAGTTGGAGTACTGCATCCAGTTCTGGATGCCGGCACTTCAGGAGGGATGTGAATTACATGGAGAGGGTCCAGAGGAGGACAACTCGCATGATCAGGGGGCAGCAAGGTAGGCCCTATGAGAGGAGACTATGGAACCTGAACCTGTTCAGCCTCCACATGAGAAACCTGAGATGGGATCTGGTGGCCATCTATAAACTGGCCAAGAGAAACCAGCAGGCAGTGGGAGAGTCCCTGTTCCCCCAAGCACTACCGGGAGTAACAAGGAATAATGGCCATAAGTTGACAGAGAGTAGATTCATGCTAGACATCAGGAGGTCCTACTTCACAGTCAGGGCAGCTAGGATCTGGAACCAACTTCCAAGGGAAGTGGTGCTCGCTCCTACCTTGAGGGTCTTCAAAAGGAGGCTAGATAATCATCCAACCAGGGTCGTTTGACCCCAGCATTCTTTCCTGCCCATGGCAGGGGGTCGGACTTGATGATCTGCCCAGGTCCTTTCTGACCCTACCAACTATGAAACTATGAAAGAAATTTAGGATCTCTGTTTCAGCTATTATGCATTATTCTGGTGACAGAAGTTTTACCAAAAATGCAAAGGTCTACAGTAGAATTCTGGATCACAAACTGCATATGATGTTCTTATACTAATTCCCCTTGCAAACTCCATGCTAGGAGAAGGCATGCACATAAACTTGAGTGTTACCAAGATTTGGGGCTGCTTTACCAAGTCTGAAAGGAAATTTCAACCTCCACAGCAGTTAAGAATCTGAAGTACATTAATCTTACATAAAGTAGCTTTGCCTCTTTTCCTCTTGGGCAATGAAGCACAAAAGTTAGCCTTCATTGTTCAATTCTGATTTGGTTTATTTGGGTCCCTAACTGTCCCAAGAACAACTTTCACATTTGGAAACATGAACCTCAATGCTTTTGCATATATCAAACTGAATATGAGCAATGAGGAAGAGCATAAAGAGGAGAACAGTATGGCTGACTTCTTTCTAAGTCCAAATGTGTTTCAATTTTTTTCTGATGCCAATCATGTTAACCACTTTATTAATAATCCATAAAACTAAAGACTCCTGGGTTTACTGCATTTTGTATACCCTCAACACTCTTTGACCAAATGTATTTGCATAGGAAACACCACTCCAGTAAAATGCAGGAAAGCCCTTGTTTTCTAACTTACATTGTTTGAAATTGTTAGGGAAATCACCCAGAGTTTGAACCTACATCTCTCTGATTCCCCACCAAAGTATTATAACCATTAGGCCCAAGGTTAGACATAAAGGATGCTTACAGAAGTGGAAAAAAAGCCAAAAAACCCAGTGCTTTACTTTCAGGTCAGTGTGCCCTGGCACCGAGCACAGCACTTGAAGAGGTACCATGTCAGTTTAAGCCAGTTTGCTCAGAATCTGTAAAGATCACACGCTTCAGCAGGGCTTTTTGGCCCTTTAGTAGCTGATTGAATCAGGTATTAGATAAAAGGGTCAAAAAGCCCCACTGAAATGTGTGAGCTATACAGATGCTGGGGAGCCAGGTCCTCTTCCGGTAAACCACTGTCAGCATTCTATCAAGTTTCCTTTTTAGCCCTTTTTTTAAAGCTGATCAGTCAAGACAGAGTGAAAGATACAGATGTAGGTCTAGGAGGAAAAGCACAAACTGGGCAGTAGCTCAGTAAAATGGATGCTACCCCACAAGGGAGTAAGCCTTGTGTTCAAGCCTAAGTCTTTGCTCCCAGTGGGGCAGAACCTTCCCAACTGTTTTCTATCGATTTCATCCAATGACTCCTAAACACAAGTGGCAGTGGCTCAGCTTAAAGAGGAGGGCTAGAGAGGGAAGTTGATAACATGTAACCTGTTGTGTGGCAGAGAGAGCAATATGCGGGGAAGATAGATGCAAGTTCAAAATCTCCTTTAGTGAGGGATACCTAAAACTCAAGTCTCCAGTTCTTATGGAAGTGTCTTAACCACTTGGTTATTGGGCTCACACATGGGTTGCCCCTTGTCCTCCTGGTTTTTTGCAGACCAAAAATTTAGAAGTATATGCTTATATAGGCATGTATGTTTTCACTTTTGTTTATGCGGTTTAAGCGTTACATGCAATTTATTAGGTGTTTTGCTTTGACTTTTCCTTTAGCTGCCTATAGCTTGGTGGTTAGGGTCCCCTTCTGGTAGGTGTGAGATGAGATTTGAATCCTTTCATTTTGGCAAAAAATCTAGAAAGTAGGGCTTCCACTTTCTGTGTGAATGTTTTAACAGCTAGGTTATTATATAAGTGGGTTGGGGGTGACAGCCTATTTTTTATTTGGTTGCATTAAAAAAAAAGACTAAACCTTGCTCATTTCTTTCACAGAATATTTGTAGGCACCTACCTTCAAAAATAGGTTTGCATTTCTGAGTTCCAAGGGGATGTGGATGTCCAATCCAAGTTGTATAGAGGGGCAGGAACTCAAGCTCCAACCTATGCTTGATTTTTCTTTTTGGTTAGCTCTAGGTGACATGGCATGTGACTCTCCCTGTTTACTGAATAGGTAAATTACCTTGCAGGCATAACTTTGCAGTGCAGGGCTGAGGGGTAGGGGGTTGTGGAAGGAAAAGGAGAAAATACTTAGTATTTTAAACTTTAGACATGTTAGCACCTAACTTGTAGCACCTTAGTTATTTACAGGGTGTAGTCCTGAAATTCCTGAGTCAAACTTCACCTTTCATGTATCCTCTTATATCAATTGCACATTACAATCTCATCAACCCATTTAATGCATGTATTACCAAAGCATATTGAGTTAATATGAAGCATAATGTATTCAATTTATTTCTGAATATTTGCTACTAACAATACTTAGTAGATTCAGATAAATTGTCAAGTTTGTTTCCAAACCATATATGGTTTGAATGAAAGGGAGAAGGATATTTTAAAACTCTGCTCCAGGTCTGGTAGTTGTCACGCATATCCATTTTTCTCAATCCAGTAGTGATATCATTAAGAAATGACCTATAACTAAAACTGAAATTCTCTCTTTTCACATATACAACACCAATTGTAAGACTTAATATTGATTTCTTGTTGACATTTGGATGTTAAATGAAGGGAAAGTGTCTTTTAAAGCTAGCACACAAGATAGTAGTTTGACAAGAATGCAAAACACTTTTTATCATTTTTGACTTACCATACTTGACATACTTGAAGGTGCTTTAAGAAAGTTTAAGGCAACAGGGATAACCTACAAACTCAAGAAACTAGTTTCAACATCTTAGATCAATACCTGAGTATTTTCCCCTTCTCTCCTTGTAGAACCTTCTCTAAAGTTGATGGAGAGCACTGGGAGATTTTGCATGACTTTAGAGGGTAATGGATCAGGCACACGTTCTTGTAGGTTTCACAGCTAAAGTGGGCAATATGTTCCCACCAAGACAAACTTAATTTAATACAAGTAAAGAGAATAATTGGTTCCTATTATTTGTCATGAAAACTGTAGCTTTTGTTCTTGATTCTAACTTACAATTTTTTTTTAAGGTGAAGGCTTGGAAGAAGAATTTTAATTCATTCAAGATATGTGCACTGTTCTGATTATAAAAATGAGTTCATTTTGGCACTGGGACATTCAGTACAACCAGTAACTCTGTTTTTCTATCTGCCCATTGAATTATTTGAACTTTGATATGATCCTTCTTATATTTGATTTTTATTCTTTGCCACCCAGATGTGAATCTTGCCTCCACTTCTCGGTGCCTGTGTTGCATCACTGGTATGGGTCAGTCCATGGAGGAGCCCTTTGGATGCAATCATTTTGTACCAGGCCTTCAGTGCTTTTTTTGCCTTCTGAGTGGAAGCAATAGTCACCTGTTGTGCCCAAACACAGAAAGCTTCTGTGCCACCAGATCCTTGTCTGCTCAATAACAAAAAATGTGAGGAAATTGCCTTGAAACTGTGTACATGCTTTTTTTCCCTTCTTTTTCTGTATCTCATCCACAGGCCTCCTAACATTTTGCTCTACCTTTTCTGTTTGCAGTTATTGAACACATATTGCAGTTATTTTTAAACCAGAACTTAAGCGGACTACATTAAATATGCTTTTCTGAAGATTCCCACAGGCTAATTTAAAAGTGCTCACAAGCTTTCAGTCCTATTATAGTTATTGCATGGAGCTCACTAAAAAGCCTTCTGTGTATAAGTTTACTATCAGTGCATAAAGATTATTTAAATTAATACAAATTATGTATATGGCTGTTCTACAGGATGCTGTTGTTGATGCCCATTAGGAAACATTCAAGAATTGAGGATTCAGCTCATAATTGCCCTGTATTTACAGCTACTTGTATTTCCAAATGACTTTAGCCATGGGAAATACTAAAATGGAGAGAGCTAAAATTAGGGTTTAAGGGGTTCTTTGCAGAATTACATCAAGGAAATTACCACTTTATCTAAGATGGATTTAGCAAAGAGGTAATAGGAGGGGATTTTTTTTTCTTATTTATAATGAGATTTCATTTGTGTTTGTGTTTACTGATACTGTAAGATTCTTGGAATAGCAACGAATCCTCTCTGCTTTTACAATGAAACCATACTGTTGGCTGTAAGTGGGATTTAAACCTAGAAACACTGGTACTAGAGGTTTCAGGTCGTTTGATCTAAAGGATTCACTTTTTTAACTTAGGCAGCTGTCTGTCCTCTAGGTAGGATCACTCCAATGCAGACATATCAAATATGCAGATATTATGTTTTGACACGGCTGAGCACTTAGTACTCAAAGGACCGACTTCTGAAAATAACATACATGACCCTTTGGGATGATGTCTAGTCATACTGATGTCAGTGCATCTCTAGTAGATTCATTGTTTGCTTGCATGGATTCATTTCAGGGTAAGAGATTTCAGAGGTAGTGCATCAGTTGTAAGGCATTTTTACTTTAATTGGTAATTTTCAAAAAACCACAAAAATATAGTCTGGGATGCAGAAAAAAGGAGGAGAGAGAAAGAGAGAGATCAGAATTTCAAGCATACAGGAGAATTTTAGCATACAGGAGATATGTTAATTAAGATTCTCTGAGATTTGGGTCTCCACCTTTGAGAATCCCAACCTGAGTTAAAAGCTAAAAAATATGTTTCTAATACAACCTCTATACATTGAAACAGTTTTAAAATGTAAGCCTTCCAGGCTGCATGAGGATTTTCTTTTGTACACATTTCAGAAACTCTATTTGAATCTCTATTTTCTAAATAGATGTTAAAGGTTTCAGTAGTCAAAATATAACATAATATTTGAGATACCACAGGAGGCCTTGTTCCAAATACACTAAGTTAAATGCTGAGTTTTATAACTGAGAACACAGAGACACTGTTCATTGTGATAAGAAGCTTCATTTAAGTTGCTGTGAAGGATGATCTTAAATATTCTATTTTCATTTTACTGCAATGGGAGTTGAAGAGTTGAAAATGAAAATTACATGTTTTGAATGAATTTGCTTGTGAAAAATAACTCTGCTGCTCATAGGAAGTATTTCAACAATTTATCAAAATCATATGAATATTTATGGTGAATTTACTCATTCTTGGAAACTGTAATTGGACCAACCATTTTGTAATGATATGATAGTGATGAACAGCCAACATATGGTTGTTTTATTTTATCTTCAGATAAAAACCCAGTTTGCTTCATGGAGCAATACCAAAGTGAAAATCATTTTATTGCAAATTTCAAGTAGAAGAGCTGCAGTTAGCTAATTCAGTGATTTTCTTTAGCAGTACACTTAAGAGACTCATCACAATGGAAGAACTTCATGTGAGGGATTCTTCAAACTTAATGTTAGAAATGCATTAAACTGTCTAAATGTAGTTTATGATACAAACCTTTTTCCTCCTCCTGTTGCCTAGAATGAAAGAAACAAAATTGCATCACTTCAGATATATGGACTTTTAAAAAACATAATGCTTCAATCTTATAGTTTACTGCTCATTTTATCAAAAGATCTCAGAAGAAGCTGTACAAGAGATCCATAATGAGCCCTTAAAACACACATCTCTTGTCTGATCTTGTGTTTTCCTCAAGCTGTGGACAGATTTGTGACATTTATTTGAAGCAAACCTAAGCCTATTTGAGAATATGGGGGCTGGATTATGTTTTTTGTTTTAGCTTCAGAGGCCCCTCTGACTTCAACAGAACTATTTGCATGGTAAAATTTTATGCACCAAACATTAGGATACAGTCTCCCAAGTGATTGACTCTGGTCTTTAAAGCCCAGATGTCTGCAGGGATTTGGTGACAAGGGAAATCCTCACCATTTTTGCAAGAGGTCAATACTACTGGAGGGAGATGGTGCGGTTGGAAGCAATGAACTGTCGTCAGAGCAGATATTAAAGCAACCCACCACTCCAAAACATTCCTGATGCCTGGGATAGCCCAAAATATATAAATCTCCTGTTTTGAATCTCATCGTACACTCCCTTGCAGGCAATGTTTTGGGATACATTCAAATGAGATATCTTATTAGGTCTTATTATTCTTTGGTAATGTGAAAATGAAAAAAACAGCATTGCAGATTTTGAATTGCTATTATGGATACCAAAAAGATACATAACCAAGAAGAAAACTACTTATCTTTAAGCTCAGTCTATTGCCTCTATAACTACTGCCTTGCATGTCACTAATTTCCACCCCCGCAATACTGAGCTTTCAAACTCAATTTTTTTGTAAGACTTTACTGAATATACTTAAAATGCTGACATATTTACTCCAAATCCTCCCTTTTACAAGTTTTTCTTCCCATTTATCATAATAATTAATTTATGGCTAACATAATTTGCTAGGTTGCTTTAGTATTGCAATACAAAGATTTAACCAGTTCTTGACATTTTTTTGGCAGTGAAGGCATGGTTCTTTCTGGTTTTCAAGAGGTCATAATTGCCAGTGTTTACAAGCTAAGACTAATTTTTAAGTTTTAAGAAAGATCAAACTAGGAAATTGAGTCTGCAAAATTCAAGCATGGTCATTTCCTGCATACCCCACATTTATGTTCCCTGTGTCTTAGATTAGTACAATTTTGGTTTAGACATTGGTTTGTCAGCTTATCTACAGGAAACAGAAGTTTCTCCTTTGTACTGGGTTTCCCATTGTTTACGAATAGAATTGCATCATCTGTGCTCACTAACCAATTACATTTTACTGCCCAGCATTTAGAAATGTTCATCCAAGACCAACCTAAAGTCTGCTATACTTGGTAGAAAGACTCTTATTGAATTCCTGATATACAACCCAGTGTATATGGATCTACATGTGACAGGATTCAACGTTATAGTACCTAGGTTTTGCATCTGATCCGTGTAGCTGATTCCATAGCCCTGAGTTGGGCACCTTGGTCGTATATGATGTAAGCCTCAGAGTTAGGCTCTCTATGATGTCTTCACCACAAAGATACCAAGCCAAGCAGCAGTACTCTCAAGCAAACTACACTGCTCTGCTCCACAAGGACTACCTCCTGACCTTTTAAACTTAGGCATAGTCACAAACCCATAATATTTTACGGCGCTTGTGGAAGATTATGAATTTTTTTTGCATTTGTTTTACTAATATGAGGTGTGTCGTCTCTATATATAGGTAGTTCTAGCTTGTATTTAGTGTTATCATCCTTGTGTTTATATGTGTTGTGGTATTTGATATAAATATACTTCTTCCACGTTATATTAGGGCCAGGATTGCATAAAATGATAATGATTTTAGGTGTTATTTCTTAAAATGTGAATTTTGCACCCGAGAGAAGATCAATGCCTAAATGGGTGAAATAAGTAATCACCAAGAATTAGCTTCCATTAGGAGTATCTTTAAAGGCTGGTCAAATAGGTCCTTGAATATATGTCTGAGATACATGAACCAGGACCTCCCAGACAATGATTAATTAACATTTTTAAAGGAGAGGCCTGTAGCAACAATGACTCCTAGCTATTTATGCTCCTCAGGGAAAGACAGTGTAATATGAATGTAATGTGTGTAACATCAGAAGGAACTGGGGGCAGTATGCAGAGGAGGCCTGAAGCTGGAGTAAGGAGAAGAGAGAACAGTTTGCACATGAACCTGGTCAGCCAGCCCTACACAGAGGAGTGCACAGTAGAGCTGGAGGCTTCAGTGTCTTGGTCAGCCAGAACTGTGGGTGAAAGAGCTGGGCTTAGAAATGGGGGCAGCTTCAGGCTGCTGTTTGAGTGCCTTAAGGACTAATGGCTTTTTTGGAGATAACGCTGAAGGTGAGTGTGGGTGAAATTAAGGTGCTGAGTGTATGTTACCATAGTGTTGATATTTCTTTATCTTTTACCTCTTCTCTCTCTTTGGCTCATTGGCTTGTGATCCTCACCCATTTCTATAAAAAAGTGAGAATTGGCACTGACTTCTTGTGCCAGTTCTAGGGCTGCAGGATTGGCACAAATTGGTGGGATTCTGCAGGGGGACTATCCCAGAAGTGAGGCAAATGGGGCTTAGTGGTCCTAGGGCATAAGGCACAAGGCAAACTGCTGCAATTAGTGTATAGATTTAGTTTGTCATGTGGGCATTTTATCAGGGAAGATGAGTACCACAGAAGAGGGAGTACCCCCAGTGGAAAGGGAAACGGATATGCCACCTGTGTCTCAAGGCCAATATTCAATCCAGCATGCCATATTGGGGAGCAACAAGAATAGAGTGACTGGAATGAACAATATGAAATGACAGTTGAGTTAAATAGATAGATTGAGGATACTAAACTAAAATTCCTGAACCTGTTGCTCACAGGGAAGGGTAGGGAGGTCTACTATGGGCTCAGCAGTGGAATCAGACAGGATTACAAACACCTGACAGGGGCCTTCAGGAATGTTTTGGAACTAGGTGCGGTTCCTGACTGGGACTATGCAGCTTTCTTTAATCATAAGAAGACATCAGCAGAATTAGTACAAGAGTTTGGCATTTCCCTAAGATGATTAGCTATAAAGGCCTTCCCACAAGTCAGCCCTGAGATATAGTACCTGCAGGCCTCTAAGCAGTTCATCAGCAATGCTTTCAGTGGGGAGAAACAGGTCCAGCTTTCAGTGGTGAAGCCCAATGGCCTAGGTGATGCCATAAAGCTAGCCATTGAAATGGAAGTGGTAAGAAAACTGAAGGCCCTAGATATCCAAGCCACTGAGTCAAAGAGGCACATGCATGCCAGAGAGGAGAAGTCAGAAGCCCACAAAATGATCAAGTCATTGTGAATTTTGGAAATAGTTCATGTTTCTTTCTGGGGATGCATTTACCCTTGGATACTGAAGTGAGGGTAGGTAAAGTGATAGCAGACAAGAATCAAACAATGCCTCCTGGAAGTGAGATGATGATCACTGGCCAACTGAAGGGATGATGCCATGAAAAAGAGGGGGGCTTATTTGAACCTAAGTTCACTGATGAACTGGGGTTCCTAGTGGGAACTGCAATGGATAAGAGCCACAAGGGTGAAATTCCTGTGTGTGTGTGGCTAGTATGTTGACAGAACCATATGTCATATATCAGGGCACCATGATTGGGACATCTGAGACAAGTGTGGCTGTCCTGCAGGAACAGCCTGGATCAGAAAGTTTTGTTGCTGAAACGGTACTGAGATTAGATAAGAGACAAACCCTTAGAAAACCAGGTAATAACCGTTAGTGGAATTCAGACAAATTAGAAAATGAGTTCAAGTTATCATCAGCTGGAGCCTGAGCAAGTGAGGGCAGTGCAAGAAGTCCTATTGGAATATGTAGATGTACTCAGCCTTGGAGACCATGACTACAGTCATACAGGCTTAATAAAGCACCAGATTAATACTGGCTATGGAAAACCTGTCAATCAGGGGCTTAGAAGAGTGCCCATCCATTTCCAGCATGACTTTGATCAGCATCTGCAAGAGGTGGAGAAAAGGGGTGTTATCAGGCCCTCTGTTGGGCTGCCCCTTGGTGTTGGTGGAAAAGAAAGGGAGAGGTGTATGAGTTGGTGTGGTTTATCATAGACTAGATGATGTTACTGTTAACAATACTTAAACTTTACCTTGAACTGATGACATATTAAAACTCCTGGCCAAAGCTGGATGGTTCTCCACCCTTGATTTGACTAGTGGGTACTGGCAGTAGGAAGTTCACCTAGAGGATAGAACTAAAACAGCTTTCTGCATGAAGGGACCTTTTGCATTTAATGCTTATGTAATGCTCCAAGTACATTTCAGAGACTGATGGATATCAGGTTAGCATAGATGCAAGGGACATCCTGCCTGGTATACCTGGATGGTAATGTCGCACTAGGCTGAACCTTTCAGGACCATGGTCAGAAACAGTAAACAGGGTTTAAGAGGCTGAAGGAAGCCACTTAAAAATTAAACCTGTCAAATGTCAGCTTTTCTTTAGGTAAGTGAACTTTATAGGACATGTGATCGCCACAGAGGGGATAGGCCTAGATCCAGAAGAAGTGGAGGCTGTTAAGACCTGGCCAGTACTTTGAAATGTACAGCTTCTTGGGTTTCATCTCTTGTTATAGAAGATTTGGGGTAGATTCAAGTTGTTAAGAGACATCAACCTGCAGCCATGAAAAGGCAAAAAGATCTGAGGGTCACTGGACATGTTTATGGGAGAGCTGGTATGGGTATGGTGTCACAACAGAAACCTCACTAATACAGCCTCCAAAAGGTCCAATAAGGTGCTGCTAGAGGATGCTTCCAGATAAAGAAACATAGGATGGGATCCACGGCCTGGTAAGAATTAAGATAGTGAGGGTGAACAAGTACTTGGGGTAGGATCAAGGCTGGATACAACAGGGATACCCAAACTTACCAAGCCAGTAAAGGTCCACATTCCAGGTAGAGTACAGTGAATGTGAAGACCTCCTGAGTGGCTTAGGGACTACATGGTGTAAGTGTAGTAGGATGCAGTGGTGCATCCAGTTACAAGGGGGTAGGGGTAAAGTATTGTGAATGCAATGTGTACAACAGCAGGTGGAACCGGGAAGCAGTCTGCAGAGCTGTGTTGACTGTTCATTTGGACTGCAACTCCTAGAAACCTGTAGGGACGGGGGAAGGGGGGAAGAGAAAAAAGGAAGAGGAAGCTGGAGGCTGGAGTAAAGGGAAGAGAGAGCAGCATGTACATGGAGCCTGGTCAGCCCAATACAGAGGAGTGCACAGTGGAGCTAGAGATCTCACTGGCTTGATCTATGGACTGAAGGAGTTGGACTCACACTTGGGGGTGGCTGATGGTTGCTGTTTGAGTTCTCAAAGCTCTACAGACTTGTTTGGGGACAGCTCCAGAGGTGTGCAGTGGAGGGGGAAGGGGGGAATTAAGGTGCTGAGTGTATGTTACCTCAGTTTTGATATTTCTTGACCTTTTAGCAGTTCCCTTCTTTTGGCCTGTTGGCTTGTGACCCTAACCCCTATGATTTTCTATATAAAAGTAAGAAGTCCTGTTTGCGTCTTGTGCCAGTTTCTGGTGCTGCAGGTTTGGCACAACAGTTCTCACAGTGGGGAAATAAAGTGAAAGAAGGCATCTTCTGAGTGAATGTTTCAAAGATACATATGGGAAGCAGGAAGTTATATACCTAGAGTGGGCTCCCCAAGAATCCAGTACACAATGTAGGTAAATGGCTTGATAAGTAACCATACTTAAGCTTTGCTATGGATGAAATATTTGTCTAAATTTTAGGGGGCATAAGGTGATTTGGTCCCTCAGCTAGTGGTTGACAGGAGAAATTGCAGGATGCTCTGGCAGGAAGGTCAGAGAAAGCAGCTACTTTCTAACTTGTGCTGAGGAAGAGCATTCTCAAAGCTTAGGGGTAAGATCCAGGGATAAGGCTAAATTATGCCGATACTTTCTTTTGTTTATTCTTGTAGCTCTGTCTTTATCCCCACAAATGATAACTGATTCCTTATGATTGCTCTTCCTATAATACATATTTTTTATTATCTGTTACATAGGCACTGACTTTTATTTTTACTGGTGGGAGGAGCCTAAAATGATGCCCTCCCAGTGACAGGTTTGGAGCAGAACCAAGGAGAGACCATGGAGGTGGTGGGGACAGATATGGGCTGCCTGATTGGGGCTTGGAGCTCCCTACCCTACTGTCCTCCCCTTGGGGGCCCCTTGCCAGCTGTGCCACTATGATGAGGTGCCTGCCCAGCAGCATTGGGGGTCAAACTCCATGCCACCACCCCCACCACTGCCAGACATGCAGGGGTGCCTCATCATGGTGGTGTAGCCAGCACGGGGCTTCCAAGGGGAGGGAAGCAGGGTGAGGAGCCCTGAGCCTGCAGCAGGCAGCCCACATCTTCCTCCCTCCACACAAATCAGGGGGAATGTGACCCCCCATTCCCTCCCTGGGAGTGCACACAGTGGCAGGGACCTGGGTCTACCCCCCCCCCCCAGCCCTTTGCCCCCAGTCCCCTACCCCCAGGCCTTGGATGAATTACCTGTGGTTCCTTCCCACCTCCTGCCCTGGTTCTGGATCCCATGCACAGCCCTGGCTGGGTAGCACCCGAAGTCCCAGAACCTGCCCCACTCCCACCCTCACTGTGGGTTTCTCAATCTGTCTCCCCACCTTGAATAGACTTACCTACAGGCACCTGGGGGAACTGCTTTCTGCTGCTGCTTGAGTCTGTATTCCTGGCCTACATGTGTATACATGCACACATGCACGTGGTGCCCCTTGTGTACTACTCCACACAGCCCATTGCAGGATGGAACTCTGCCAGCCTGCAAGGTGAAACCCGCTATTTCCTATCTTCTTCCATGGTGAACAGAAAGCCAGGATCTCTGCATGATACTGGGGAATCTGGGAAAAATGCTGTCCCCGAGTCATGGAACCTGGGACTGGGACTTAATTTCCTCATTTCAAGACTGTCCTGCCCAATTTGGGATGGGTGGTTACCTTATCCTCTTCCCAAGGGTGGACCTCCACGTAGTTGGCATGTATGCTCTGATATAATTTACTTATTATCAAGGATAAGTGTGATTTCTGACTATCTATGAAAATGGGGATCTAAAATTTCTGAGCACATGACCAGGCTAGGGTGTGATTCTTAAGGATGGCAAAATCCCCTCTGCTAAAAACTGTCAAGACATAGGTGATGCAGATAAAGTTGAGGCACCTTCATAGGTCAGGGAGGTGACCTTTGGAGCATCTCAGTCTGTTCTCAGTGGTTAAGCAGGCAGAGAAGAACTTGCAGCTAAATGGCACTCCTGAAGGTGAATGCATGTCAAAGGTACCAAATCCAGGCACCCGAAACAGGAGAGTGGATTTTTGTGGAGTTTGTCATATGCAGTAGTAAGGTCACTACACTATACATAATTTGAAATATAATATAATATTAATACATAGACAAGTCAGTTGTGCAAATAAGAAAATTAATTTCAATTCTGTCTGGTTAGAACATAGATAATCCTTTTTATAATTATTTTAGCACATAGTACACTGTTACATAGCATTATTATTTACATACATATTTAGTCTGTCTGATAAAACTCATCTCCCAGAAAGTTCAATGGAGTTTTCTTATAAGCGCAATAATATTTTGATAGAAAAATATAAACAATAATTGTCCATTATTCTTGAAAAATAAAGTAATTTTGAAACTTTTGCAATATCAAAAATATGAGGAAAACTTTGGGGGATTTTAGAACTACCAATTACTTTCACTTTTCTTCAGTAACATACCTAAGAAAGTTCACCAGAGAAAATTATACATAATTTAGTATGGACTGTGGTTCAGATCTGAGTGTCTTTCAAAATCTTCAGTCCTTTTGAAGATTTTTCTAGGAAGGTTCAACAGGTTTTCTGAGGATCAAGAAAAGCTATGTTCCAAAGTATAAATTGTAGCAGTTTTATTTCCTAGATGATCTGGTTTTATAGTAGTAATTTTCTTTATCTCTCCTTAATCTTCTGCAAATCCTATATTAAGGAGAGGTCAGCTCCCAGAGCAAGCTGTCCATTAAGGGACAGACTGTGCCCCCAGAACACGACATAGCCTCTCACTGTTTGCCAGCCAGTTTTGAAGACCGTGCTGGTTAATCCCACTATTTCTAACAAGTGGTCAAAGATATCAAGAATTGGGACAACGTACGTCCTGCCACAAATTAGGAACCAGCCTGATCTTAGATTTTCATTGAAATGCTGGCCAGTTCCCCTTTGCAATTATATGCATGAGGTTATGACCTCAATAGAGCCTCAATGCGGGTGAAAGTGAGAACTTGGAGTTATTTAGGCCAGAAGAGTCTTAGTTTTAAGGTCCTACTCTAGCAAACCCCTTAAGCATACACTTTACTTTAATTATGTAAAAGTTCTCATTGGATTCATTTGCACTATTGGATAATGCTATATGGGTTGGGTTAAACCTAGGACAATTTAGACTCTTTGGACTTGAACACCCAAAGAGGAAGCGATGGTAACCCTAGGATGTGGCTGTTTCTTTTTCCATCTTCATTGCTGTCCAGACAGGTTATCTTTAAGCATTTTTATTGGTGATGCTTACTGCGCAATAGACTAATAATACTACACAATAGCTTATTATCACAGTTTTTAAAATGAGAGTGTGAGCCCAAATTCACTTAGAGTATTAACAGAAGTATGTATTGAGGGCAATGGAGCTGTACCTACTTGTATATTATTTCAATATGGCCATAGCTTAAAAAAATAAGCACATATTTGTTATTCAGTTGCTGAAAAAAATAAAGATTACACAAATCAGTATTGAAGAAGTGCTGCCTAAGGATTCAGTGGAAAATAACTGTTATTAACCATTGTGCAAATCTAGGATGTATTCTTGTATGTCATTTAATTAATATTTTAGCAACTTGAGAACATAGGTAAGAATACAAACGTTATGCATGTATGCCATTAAGAGCATAAGAAGTCATAGTCTCATAGTTTCACAGTAGTTATGGGTCAGAAGGGACCTGAATAGATCATCTTGTCTAACCCCCTGCCACTGGTTGGAGCACATGCTGGGATCACATGACCCCAGGCAGGTATTCATCCAATCTCTTTTTTAATTTACCCAAGGTAGGAGCGAGGACCACTTCCCTAGGAAGTTGGTTCCAGATCCTAGCTACCCTGACTAGTGAAATAGTGCCTCCCAGTCTCTAACCTGAACCTATTCTCTAGCAGCTTCTGGCCATTGTTCTTCATCACCCCAGGTGCTGCTGGGGAGAATAGGGCTCTTCCTATTTGCTGCTGATCTCCCCTAACAAATTTGTAGGCAGCCACCAAATCCCACCTTAGCCTCTGTTTGCTGAGGCTGAGCAGGTTCAAGTCCCTCAGCCTCTTCTCATAGGGCCTGCCCTTTTGCTCTCCAACCAAACTGGTGGCTCTCCTCTGTACCCTCTCAAGGCAGGCCAAGTCATCTTTAATATTGGAAGCAAAATGTCTGTTTCTATTCTGTTTGATGGTGTACTATGAAAAACAACTGTTCACCCTATTCCTATTCAGCATCATTGCTGACTATTTATATACAGTGGATGCCTGTGACTGTGTTGTACCAAAGGCTTTCTTGCCCAATGTAGCACAATTACAGAAACACCCACACTGAATTGCATTCTGATCAACTGTGTAAATTTTCTACTTTCAGTCGCTTTCAAAATGTCTCATTTTTGAGCTGTGTTGCAGTCCTGTAATGGCTCTGCATTACACTGCAACATAAACATTTCAGGGACATTGGCTCAAGATAATCTTCAATAAACTCCCTTTCACAGGGCACAGCTGTGCATATGGCTACTCTCTTGATCACTATAGTATCTGATTATTTTGAAAGCTGTTAGAATGTTAAGTTGAATGAGGCTTTTCTCATTCTCCTGACACACAAAACTACTTTGCATCTTGATTAGGACTTTTCTTCTTCAACATTAATGTGTATTGTTTAATGAGGAGCCTTAATTACATTGTGGAAGAAGGTCTTCTCTAAAGATAAGCACACACCAGGGCTTTGATTCTTTTTTTTCACCTATATTGATGTAAATGAGGAGTAACTCATTTGAAGTCAGTGGAGTTAATCCACTGGAAAACAGTTGTAAAGCAGAGGAGAAATGGAGCCCTAGAGATTAACATGTAGGCAACTACTGTTTGGGTTCAACCTAAAAGAATATCATTTATTCTTAAAGAACCAAGTGTCTCTTAGGCCCTTGTTACACTTTAAACTGTGAGCTGCACATGTGTTGATCAGTGGTTATTTCTAACTTGAGTCACATATTCAGGCCAGCAGGGCCCTAGAGGACTGAATCCTCACTCTTCCCCCTATTTCTAGTTTCCATCCTGCCTCCTGGGGATCCCCTGGTTCTTCCTACCCCTGGGGTTACCCCCTCCCTTGATAACTTGTGGCTGTCCACACCATCTATCCCAGGGGAGTGGGCAAGGAAGGGTTAACCTGTCTGCCAGGCCCCCAATACCACCACTTCTGGACTGTAGTTCTTCTCCAGAATGAGCCCAACCCAGAGAGCAACAGTGGCAATGGTAGTGGTAGCTGGGAAGGCAGTTTAACCCTTCCTTCCCTGCTCCCCTGGGACAGACAGCAGGGGCAGCAACAAGTAAGGGGGAGCAGAAGGGCAGTGGCCATGGGGAATAGTGGGGCAGGTTGGGTGTTTACACTAAGGTGTAGCCTAGTGTGGGTATACCTTAGTGTAAAAGAAACAGTGTAACATACGAAGATAATCAGAGACATCCTGCCCTGGAGTGGCGTAACTCTGAACTGCATAACAACTGCTTAAAACTAGTTTCAGGTGTTAATGTGCAGACAATCCAGGTGTTAAGAGCTCCAGGTGTTGTCCAAAATTATTATGTAACAAGGCCCTTAGCATGTAAACCATACTGAAGAAGAGCAATAGAGGAGAACTTGAGAGGAGGGGAGTGTGTGGAGGGAATCAGTGGGTATATCTACACATGTATATTAATAGTAATGGGTGACTGGGGCCACGTTAGCCGTGGGTGGGGAAGCACGTGCCAGGGAGGGGAGGTTCCCCACAGCAAAACTCACTGACCGGGAAATTGCTGCAGCGCTATATCCGGCACTCCCACTGCCCAGCCAGTGCTCATGGGGGGACATCAGCACTCCCGCCTGCCCGCCCCCCACCCATCACGTAAGTGGGGAGCATGGCCTGTCAGGGGGTGCATTTGTGCTCTCTGGGGGTGCACCCCCTACATGTCACCACTGTTAATGCACATACATAATGCTCTTGTTGCTCCAGAGTTTATTGATCCCAGGTACTGCATCTTCATGTTGACCTGAGTCAGAGCAGCCCCAGCTGGCAGGGGGCCTGGGAAGTCAGCCTGCAAGCCTGGGACTGCTTCCCCTGGAACAACTTGGGGGGAAGAGGAGCTGGCTAGGGCATGAGCATGCTTCAGTTTGGGACTAACCAGTAGGCAGCCCTGAACTGTAATACCTTTGTGCCCTAGTCAGCCCTGGTTAGCAACTACAAGTGTGCAGCTGTGAAGTAAAAGACTCCACAGCAGGATATTACTTGTATTTACTTGTACTAGTCTGCTGCTCACACATGGTTGTATCTCATCCTCAGCAATAGGAGGTCAATAGCAGAAGAAAAAAAAATAGCAGGGCTCTTTATTTTGGATTGAGTTTAGACATGTAAATGTTAAAGAACAGTTTTATATTAGTTAATGTAACTCTGGCAGTGATAACATCTAAATAAAAAAAGTGAAATGGAATGTGAGTCTCATATTTGCTTTATGCTTAGTTCAGTTTCCAGATGACATAAGCAGTAATTTTTGAGTGGTGACAGTTCCAGAGCTCACTAAAGTAAAAAAGAGGCTTTTGGCTTCACTGAGCGCTGGATCAAGATCCTATATGGAAGCAAATATAGTGAATTTGTACTCTGTGCCTCTGTCTCATGAGACAGTGGATGCATGTTGGTACTGAAAGAACAGGAAATAAAAAAGATTATTACTTCCACAAGCAATTTGCAATAGAAGCACTGTTCCTAGGATGTAGAGAGTATGTGTGTGTGTTAGACTGCTACCTGGTTACGTTGCCGGTTGGAGTTATTATCTGCATTATACACTGTTATGCCCCAACTAAAGATAGCCCTTCATAAAAGGAGAGATCCCAGACTGGCCAAAAAGGCATCTTTTAAGACAAGGAAACAGTGGTAATTTCACCTTTGGTGTTGTGGCAGATTTTTGTGTAGCAATTCAAAGGCAACATTAAACTCTGCTGGAGCAGTTCTACTCTGTGATACCACTTTCTTTGTTACTATAGAAACACTCTAAAACGTCAACTATTTTTAGCTATGTATGCCAGACATAAAATGGCCAAGCTAGTTACTGGTTTGGTTAAAAGGGCCAGAAGTAAAAGGCTTACAATATGATATTGCCTTTCTGTTGAATGTTGCTAATATTTTACATATGAACATTTATAGCAGCAATCTAGAAGTTATTGACATATGTAGAATGCGAGTAACTTTACATTTGTAGAGCCATGCTTTCAGAATGGAGAATAAGGCTACCCATTATCCTCATACATATATATTTCTTTGGTAATAGACAACATCCATGCAAATGCAAATTTTAATTGTAGATGTTAGTTTAAATGACATTAATTATCTACAATTTATTGTATTACAATTATTGTTGTCAGTTAAGGTTGCAATGCTTCCCTGTTTACACCAAGGTAATTCCATGGACCTGAAATGAATAGATACCAGTGTACCTGAAAGGAAGACCTCAATCTATGTTTGGATGGATAGATGGATATAGTTTGGCCAGAGAATTAACATTCATCTTTAAATTTAAAAACAAATTAAAGATACTTAGGACAAAATCTTATTTAATCTTTATGCACCTAAGTGTCATTTAGGAAGCAGTGTACCATATTTCCTGGTGTATAAGTTGAGGTTTGAACTAAAAAAAAATACCCATAGATTTCCACCTGGACACCATATCAATAATTCAGCTGGATCTCATGCCGGCACCCTGCCACATGGGCGCATGGCATGCTGGCATCTAGGGGCTTCCCTGGTGCTGTCTCCATCCCACCCCAGCCTGACATTATGGAGTCAGGCTGGGTGCCCAAATCCTGTGCCATTGAGTCTAGTCCACCCATCCTGTGGCTGAGGGTCTAGATGCTGGCAGGCCAGGCAGCCCCTGAGCTGCAAGGGGGCCCAGTCCTTCCCTCTGCAGTGGCAGTGCCCCCTGGGCCTAACCAGATGGGCTGCCTGTGGGCCAAGTGCTGCCCTAGCTCAGAGGTACCCAGTCCAATTTTCCTACAAACACACCTGGGCTTCCAGTGCCACAGACACCATCTCTATCACCTTCTCCTGCCACCAGCACATCCAACCACCTTCCTGCCACACCCCCACTCTGCACTGACTATAGGGCAAGGCAGCCCCCCCCAGACAGTGCCAGGCATCCTGTAGGCTGCAGGACCCTGCTAAAGATGAAAGTGGTGAAGGGCCTGATCCTGCTCTTGGGTGAGCCTGTCTGTCCCACCCCCCTGTGGCCAGAGGGTGAACTGCCACTGGGCTGGGCAGCCACTGAGTTGCAGGGTGGCCTTGTCTTTCACTCCATGTGCACAGTGACCCCTAGGCCCAGCTGAGTAGGCCGCAAGCTGGCCTGGTGCTGCCCTTGCTTGGAGATGCCTGATCCAACTCTCCCATAAGCCCACCTAGGCTTACAGCACCTCACACACTCTCCCTGCCAGCTTCTTCCACCACTGGCCTACCCAGTCACCCTCCTGCTGCCCCCCTAGTGTAGTGGGTTCACCTTATACACCGGATCAATGAAAAGCCTGACTTTTTTGAGTGGAAATATGGGGTTGACTTATACACTACATCAACTTGTACACCATAAAATATGTTAAACACAATTTTTAGTTTGGTGCCAATTCATAGTTTGGATTTTATTTTCCCCTATGGCTGTATGGGATTGCCAGGTACACATGTACTTGCTGAAAGTAAAATGATGGAGGATGGTACTGATGTTCAGCTAATTAATATTAATAGGAAGGTGCAGGACAACCACTAGGAGCATGGGTCAGGGCTCTTGCAGGGCAGCCTCCATTCTGCACAGCCATAATCCCTCTGTTTAGATTATGGCCAGATGTTCAGTGTCAACTCTAAGAAATTTTCCAGCTGTGAATCCTGGTCTGTGTAAAGGGTGGGAGGCAAACCCAGTGAAGCTTGAAGCTTGACATGTCCTGGTCCCTGGGGCAGGTTATGCTGTGAGGATATGCCCCTTCCTCTTGTAAAAGAAGGTCTTCCCTAAAGATAGGTGCACTCCAGGGGGTTGATTGAGTTTTTTTTTCACCTATATTGATGTAAATGAATGAGAGCTAATTTGCACAGCTTGAGGGGATGGGTAGGGGGGAGGCATTCTCCCAGAGCTATTCACAGGATGGAAAACAGTGCCCGACTGCTGGAACCATCCTAGATCTCCACCATGGGTGACTGGTGCTGTCTTAGCTGGGGAACATGTGACCCCCCAGAAACCAGTTGGCAACCATGGGGGTCCCTCTAAGACTGATCTCGCTGATAGAGGGGGCGGGGGGGGCCCTCCCATGGCCGATCTCAAGACGGCCAATCACTGCAGCCACTTCCAGAAGTGGCTCACAAAGTAGGCACTGGCATTCCCACCTGCCCCCCGCCCATTGCCTAAGTGGTGAGCATGGCTGGTCAGGGAGTGCACCAGCTCTCTCAGGGAATGAACATGCATGCTCATGCATCCCCTACACATCGCCACTGATCTCCATTGTGGTTGCATCCCCTGAAGAATACCAGGAAGAACAGGATTAGTTGTGGTGGCATGCAGATTTCCCCTCCCTGCCCCCTTCCTTTGGGTGTTCCCCACAAGCCTGGGAACGGGGAAGGGAGGGTGAACTGGCTTGCTCCTGCTCCTGCTCCTGCTCCTGCCTGTGGCTGAGCCCAGCTTCCTGTACAGTGCCTCCACATAGTCAGGTCACTCCCCATAGTCAGGAGTGAGGCAGGAACAGCAGGGACAGCAATGGGTGAGTCTCCCTTTTCTGCACTCAGACAGTTATATAAAAAGGGTGAGTGAGGGACTGAGGGTGGGGAGGAGAGGGGTGTTCCACTGGCAATGGAGTGTGATGAAAAGGAGGAGATACTTAACTGATTTGGGGATTTAAACAAAGGACCCAAGGCTGTTCCCATGGCATTGTCTGCTTTCCCTAGTGAGGAGAATTTAGGAGCAGAAGGTGAAGTCACTTTCACAGTTCTGGTCACTGTTCCTGCATCCCATTTTTCAAAATCCTGGATCTGATTATGGCTGTGGGACAACACCCCTTGCTCTATACCTCAGCAGCTGATTGGCAAGACAGGGGACACTGCCCCTGGCTTGACCCCTCCTGGGGACACTGGGAAAGAATTGAGCTACAAGGGAATGGGGGGATGCCCCTCACCTCTTGTACAGATCAGGGGTGACCTGGGTGTGTTTGAGGCAGGGAGCTTTAGCATTGCTGCTTAAATATTCTGGGAGTGTCTCCCAGAGTGTCCAAGCAGTGGAAGCATAGTCATCATAGGACTCTCTGACAGCTTGCTGCTATATTGGCTGTCAGGAAGCTAGTGCTCTCCTTATTTCCCATATCTTTGAAGAATTGTACAGCAGGGCAAGAGAAGAGAGATCTTCCACCAGAAACTGTAAAATAGCCTTTTGTGCCTGGAAAAAGGCTTTTCTCCTGCACAAATGCAATGCCTATCTATAGCCTAAGTTTCCTTTGTCTGGTCTAACATATGTTCCAAACTAAGCTGCCCAGCTAGCTAGCTTCAAAAGAAGGGCTGGTGAATGCTTCAGGCAATGCCTTGTCTATGGTCTGGAAGTTAAAGCATTTTTGTATGAAGTAGTAGGCACCAGTTCAGAATTACTTTGGGGGGTTTCTGTAACTTGGATTTTCCCAGCTTTCTGGGTAAACCCTAACCTTAGTGTATTGGCCAGAAACTCTTTTCCACTCTGGAGCCCCCATGGACAGGGTACATCCCTGTGAACATACTCAGAAGGGAAGTGTGGCAGAAATGACACCATGGGTGCCCCTCTCCAGAGACCTCTCTCTGTGCCAGCCTGAGAGGCTGCTCTTGAATCCCTCAGGGTGGGGATCTCCTCCCTGTCTTCATGACAAAAGCCTGGGCCTGGGAGGGGATGCTCTGGTCACCTGGGCAGGGGGAACGACCCGGCCCTGCGCAGGGACTCAGGTGGCCAGGGATGCTTGGGAAATGGGTCGGCTTATGACCAGTTTTGGCAGCTTCAATTGGAGTGGGCTGCTGAGGTCAGAGTGGGGATAAAAGGCCCTGATCCAAGAAGAAGGGCAGCCATTAGCCATGCGGTCATCCAGGTGAACCTGAACCTGTCTCTCTCCTCATCACCGCATGTCCCAAGAGTGGCCTGCCTCCAGAGGGAAACACCAACTACCTCTGGATAATGAGAGTGAGTAAGCTTCTCAAGATCCGATTCGATATTTAGAGTACAGTATTTCAGATGTGTGTTTAAACGGCTACCTCAGCCACTCTGGTTTGCTCTATGGGATTCCTTTGCTATTCCTCTATTATTCCTATGATATTGCTTTACCTTTTACCCTGTTTCTGCCCTACCCCTGTAATCAATAAAGTTCTCCTTTGTGACCGATGTGGGAGACTTATTGAGGGGTGGGTCTAAATTATGCCAAGGAGGCCCTTTAGGTCTGTGGACTAAGGGGAGCTTTCCTGATAAGCCCCTGACTTGGGAAAGGGCCCCAAGTGCTGGTATTGGGTCTAGGACCCATTGGACGATCAGGCCTGTGTTTTCCAAGATGCACAGAGCCAGAAGTAAGTCCAGAGCCTTGGATGGTGGCAGCGGGAACCCCAGGCTAGCGGGTGTGCTCCAGGGAAGGGGTTGGCCGGAGGGGAGGCGCCCCAAGGGAGGCACTCGGAGCCTGGAAGGTGGTCGGATGCAGGGAGGTGGGTGGCTCAATGTGGGAGCGCCCCCTACTGGCCCACCACAGGAAGTACAGAGTGTACATAGTTCTACACGTTGAACCCAAATTGTGCAGTTATGTGGCTAACTGCTATTTAATCATGTAGAGATGAAATAGGATTCATAGATTCATACATTGTAAGGCCAGAAGGGACCTTGGAAGATCATTGGGTCCAGCCCCTTGTACCAAGAAGAAAAGACAAATGGGGTTCAGGTGACCCCAGCAAGGTGACTGTCCAGTCTCCTCTTGAAGATTTCAAGGGTAGGTGATTGCAGCACCTCTGGTAGGAGCTTATTTCACAGTCTGGACACCCTGACTATGAAGAAGTTTATCCTAATGTTGAGCCTGGATTGATCTTCCAGGAGTATGTGGACATTACTCCTGGTTTTCCCCTTGGGTACCCTGGTGAACAGTTGCTCACTGAGTCCTTGATATACTCCCTTAGTGTAGCAATAAGCTGCTACCAGGTCCCCTCTTACCCTTCTTTTTCTTCAGGCTGAAGAGTCCCAGATCCCTCAGCTTTTACTCATATGGCTTGCCATGTAAGATTCTGATCTTATGGGTGGCTCTTCTTTGGACTCTCTCAATCTTGTCCATGCCCTTGTTAAAGTGTCCTGCTCAGACCTGGCTGCTGTACTCCAGCTTTGGTCTCACCAGTGCTGAGTAGAGTGGAAGATTCACCTCCTTGGTTTTGCTGGAGATGCATTGATTGATGCATACCAGAATATTATTTGCCCTAATAGCTACAGCATCACACTGCTGGCTCATATTCATACTGTGGTCTATTATTATCCCCAGGTCTCTTTCATTTGTGGTGCTAGTCAGTTTGGTGCAGCCAAGCCTGTAGGTATTTTTGGGGCTGCTCTTTCTGAGGTGGAGCACTTTACATTTCTCAACATTGAACTTCATCAGATTCTAATCTGCCCAACTTGCTAGCCTCTCTAGGTCTGCCTGTATCTGTAGCCTATCTTCAAGCATGACTATGTTTCTCCATAACTTTGTGTCATCCACAAACTTGGCCAGTGAAATCTTCAGCCCCCCACATCCAAATTGTTAAAAAAATGTTGAAAAGTACTGGACCAAGCACTGACCCTTGTGGGACACCACTGCCCACTTCTTGCCAGGATGACACAGATCCATTCACTATGACTTTCTGAGTCCTATCCTGCAGCCGGTTTCTCACCCATCTGACTGTCTCAGAAGTAATTCCACAATTCTCTAATTTTCTTGTGAGGACAATATGGGCTACTAGATCAGAGTCCTTTTGAAAGTCAAGGTATTTAATGTCTACCTGCTCTCTTGTGTTCAGGTGGCAAGTTACCTGGTCATAGAAGATGAGGTTAGTAAGGCAAGACCTGACCATGACACAGACATGCTGGCTGTCATTCAGAATCTTACCTTCTGCAAGCTTCTTGCAGATAGACTCCTTGATAAACTTTTCTAGGATTTTCCCTATGATGGAAGTTAGGCTGATTGGCCTATAGTTACCTGGGTCCTCCCTCCTGCCCTTCTTGTGGATGGACACAACTCTGGCCCTCTTCCAGTCCTCAGGGACCTTTCCAGAGTGCCATGAGTTGTGGAATAGTTTCTCCAGGGGTTCTGCAATGACTTTGGTCACCTTCTTCAGCACTCACAGGTGAAGATCATCTGGTCCCATTGACTTGTATATGTCTAATTTTTTTAATCGGTCATGTACCAATTCTACAGCAATAGTAGGAAGGTGATTATTCATACCGTGCCCATCCTCTGCTCCACCTGGTGTGGTTTTCCCCTGGGTCCGGTGAAAGGCCAAGGTGAAGTAGTCATTTGGAAATTCAGCTTTCTCCTGGGTACTGGTAACCAGCTCTCCTGAGCTGTTGAGCAATCACCCCACACTTCCATTTGTTTTCCTCCTGTTCTTCTTGTTAAGGATTTTATCTTCAATTTTCATAGTTTGGAAAGTTATAACTCTGATAATTTTTATGATTTATCTTCAAGTTTTGTTTTTATTTTATGAGTACATTAATAGTTTTGCAGTTTCAAAGTAACCAATACAGTTTTTCCAAACTTTTTCCTTCAGCTTAAGGTTTGGCGTCAGTGATATCCATGAGGCAATGTTAACTTCAGTGAGATTTTGTGAGTATTGAAGAAAACAAGATGAAGCCTGAAGCTGGTAGTTTATTATAGCAGTAGTTTCAAGTCTAAAATGTGTTTCTTTCTGCTTGATGCAATGAAGACAATGCTATTTTTACTATTATTCCCTTTTCTTTCCTTATGATTGGTTTTCTAAGTATCTTTCCAGCCAAATTCTGTTCCTCATTACACCAGTGCAGCTCTATTGTAGTCTGTCACCATTAGCACTCAGATCCCATTTCTCAAATTGAGCTTTTCAGTCTCCCCTTTGCTTTAATCTCACTGCATTAGAAGGGCAAGCGATATCTTGCAATACAGTACCTCTGAGAACTGAGAACCTGAGCTAAGTTTAAGTTCAAACTCAAACCTACTTCAGCATCTCCTCAGAGAGATTATTGAAGACTGCTCAAAGGAATAATTAGTAATTCCAATTTGCCTTAGATAAAATGAGTATATTGAATGGAAATTGAAATCAGTGAAAATAAAGTATTTTAGAAAACTGCCCACTACAATCAAGGGTTATCAAAAGCTATGCTGGGTATAGAGAAGGATGTGTGGGAGATTTAGTAGTAAAAATATTTTAATCTTAGATTCAGTCCAGGACACTCTTTCTAACTTGCCTGTAATTTTCATTTGTATAGATAAGACCTCCAGCTAGACTTCTATGTACATTAATTCACATAGGGTAATCATATTTTCTCTCCATCATTACAGCTAAGGAGAGTGCCTTACTTGCTGTATGTTGTTCCTTTCTTGCCTAAAGATATGTAAATATTAGCAGGTACTTAAGGCAGCATCACTATACAGGCTAGTGTCAGGTAGCTATCTGCATGCAACTTGGGAGGCAAAAATAGCATAAGCTGCAAGAGGAAAATCTTTGAAGGAGGCATCAGGAAGCTGATCTGTAGGTATGGGTATGTATGGGTTTGGAATGCCAGCTGTAACCTAGCACATCTGCAAATAGTTCTTTTACTAAATAGGAAGTTTAGGTTTCAGAAAATGGACTCCTTTGATGTAATCACTAGGCCTGTGCGAAGCTTTAGTCCCTGATTCAAGTGAGCAGAGATTCGGCCCAATTTGGTGGCCAAATGTCCCGAACTGAATCAAATCAGGAGACCCTTTAATCTCTCTGAATTGAACTGGAACCCTCTGAATCAATTTGGAGAGTTTCGGCAATTTGGACATAGACATAGCTTTAAATGTTTTTTCTTCTACATACCTCAAGATACCAAGTGGCTCATTAACGCTTCAATGCTGGGGCAGATGGAGCACCCCATAGGAGTGCAGGGGTCTCCCCAGCGCACTCAGCAGCAGACCTGGAAGTAGATCGGAAGCACTTCTGGTCCACTTCAGAGTCTGCCAGGGAGCATGCTGCCCCCCTGGCATGCCTCCCTGCAGCGATTGGTGCCTCCTGGTTCTGGCAGGGCACTCGGGGTCCCCCCATGGGTGATTGCTAAGCCAGTGGACTGGAAGTACTTTCAGTCCACTTCTGGGTTTGCTGCCAAGCATTCAGGGAGCCCTCCTGCACTCCTGTGGGGTGCTCCATCTGCCACGGCATTGCAGCATTCACGAGCCCTGCCTGGTACCTTGAGATCTGTAGAAAAGACATTTAAAGCTGTGTCTATGGCCAAATTGCTGATTCTCTGAATCAGCATCAAAGCTTTAGATTTGGATTTTGCTGAATCGAATTGAGGACAGTGATTCAAATCAACAAATTGAATCACTGTCCCTGATTGGAGCTGAATCTGAATTGAATATGGCCCATTTCGCACACCCCTAATAATCACCCAGTATGTATATGTTTTAAATGTAAGTAATGCAATACTGTAATACTGTAACTTTTATGACTGCTAATCAAGTCCCATGGCTTGGAGCTTGCTATTGACACTTCTGGGTGACAGGGGAAAAAAGCAGTCTGGAATTGCATGAGACTGCCTTATGGCCTGAGGCTTGGAAAGGGAGGTCTCTGCTGGCATCAGTTAGTGAGCAAGAAAAAACTACTGCATAGGGCCTGTTTCTTTCGCATTATATCTATTTGTTGACCTGGGACATTTTGTTTAAAAAGCAATTATGTTTTGAATTTGGGGGTTAGAAAATACCATTTTCCTTGTCAGGCAGTAATAGGACAAGAGAACTGCACCAATTCTGCCTTGGGGAGGGATAAACTTGTATATAAGTACAGTTTGGTGAGGATATGAAATAGCAGGGTTCCCTATCATTAAGTGCATATGTCTTACATAAAAGTGTTTTTATTAAAGGTCTTTCATGACACTGCCTTCTCCAGGAAGCACTCTGACAGGGTACTTCAGAAAAGGTCAATATATCGGCTAGTGCTTAAATGTGTGCTGTAGCTCTCTTAATAGATTATGTGGGGTAGGGAGGAGGCACAGGTTTCGGAAAGGAGGAACTTAGAGGAGCCACTAGGAAGTTAGTTTGTACGTTGCTAGACTGTTAGCTGCAATGGCAGCACCTCATGAGTAGTTTTCTTTTTAAAGGATCTCATTTAGTGTTAGATATCTGGAGTCCACTCATTTTATTATGTTGTGAAACATGTGAAAACATAAGACAAGTTTACTGTAATATCACCTCATTTATTATAGCTACACCTTCTTCCAGGTAATGAAATTCTCTCCTTAGCTCAGCTGGAAAGGGTAGTCCTTTACTTTTGCTGGCCTGCATTCTAGATCCAAGACGCATTATGTGAAATGTATTGAGGAGATTTATGTGCACATCACATACTGGTTTATTGTACAACCATATCACCGGATGAAACATGGGGTGCCTGTGCGTGTTCTGCTTTTTCTTCTGCAATGTCTGTCGTTCCTGTTGTGCAATTTTCAGATCTGCATGGAAAACTTCTCAAAATGTGGGTTGGTAGCAGCTAGGGTTTTACATAATTTCATTATACAAGTAAGTTCCACCTGCAATGAGTAGATTCAGATTCCAATCCCAAATTCCTCAAAGGCCAGGATTGTTAAGAATGAGACTTTTAGCTTCACATCTGTAGTCCTTCAGTACAAAAAGAAGGGCATTTTATTCTAGTAACATTGGTAGGTGTGTATAAATCATAATTATATATCATCTTGTTTATGCAAGGCAGTTTTATACTCTTCCTTTAGCTTACAGAGACATAATTTGTTCACATTGGGGAATCTGTAAGCCCAAAAATTTCAACTAACATAGTGGATGCACACATATTCATTGTAAAGTGGAGGGCATAGAAATGCTTCCTTGAACATTTCAGTACAAATTAGACATTAGTGTTTTTACACAAAGGTGCCGTTCTGCTTTGGTTTGAGGTCTGATATTTTACTCTGAACTTTACAGTCACTTTGAGACAACTTATGCCTTCAGATGGATGCATTTATTTATCTCTTTGAGTGTGATGCAAAAAAACCCACAAGAGACTGTGTCAACTGATTTTAAAAGTTTTATTGTTTTTTGTTTTATATGGAATTATATTTAGGCTAAGGATTTCGCTCATCCTATTTCTTTTCTTACGTTTCTTGTAGCAGACAAACATTTATAAGCAGTCTTTTTCTCTATCTTTATGACTTTGAAAGGAGAGAGAGAGTTAGTGAGTGCTCACTGGCTTCACATATGTTTTTCTTGTGGGAAACTCACTTGATTTAAGAATAATTAGCTAAAGACATTTGTTTTTTTCCCTTGAAAACAATTCATAGAATTACAAATGATAGGAGCCCTTGTTTTACATGACTGCTGAACATAGACTTGACTTCAAACAAAAAATGTGTAAGTTGATTTCCAGTAGGAATAAAAAGGACTTTTGGGCAAACATAGGGTTACCATATGTCCAGGTTTTCCTTGACATGTCCTCTTTTTTGATCCCCTGTGCTGTGTCTGGGTGGGTTTTTAAAATAATAGCAAATGTCTGACTTTCCTGCTCTCCTGGGCTGGCTGCCTGGGGCTGGGAGCAGTGGGCAACATGATTGACTGTCAGGGGTCACGTGCTCCCTGTGCGGGCTCCAGCAAGCTCCCAGGTAAGAGAGAGAGAGAGAGTGATTCTTTGCATGCACCATGCGGGAGCTGCTTGGGCAGCAGGGATGGGGGGCAGGGGTCTGCTGGTAGGGTGTGTGGGGCACTGCCAGTGTTGTGGGGTGGAGCAGGGGGCTGCAGATCAGGTGTGAGGGGCATAGGGGATGCAATGGGTAACTGCAGGTTGGGTGTGCAGCACAATGGCAGTGCCAGGGGACTGCCCGTCTGAAGTGAGGGGCACTAGCAGGGCTAGGGGGCAGGGGGCTGTGGATGTGGAGCAAGGGATATGGGGCACAGGATGGATTACTGTAGGTTGGGTGTGCAGGGCACTGGCAGTGCCAGGTGGTTGCAGGTTGGGAGTGAGGGACAGCAGCAGGGAGTAGGAGGGCAGGGTAATGCTGTTTGGGAGTGAGGGGCACTGACAGGCCTAGAGTGGGGGGTGCAGCTTGTCCATGAGGGGTAACAGAATGGTCAGGGGCAGGGCATGTCACTGCCTCTGCCCCACCATCATATTTCTTCTGCCACCCACCCCGCCTCGCCTCTCCGCCCATGATAGGTGTCCTCTTTTTTGGACGTGGAAATATGGTAACTCTAGGCAAACAGGAAATAAGCAGTGTTTACATCAGAAGTTGGGTTCAAATCAGGCATGCAAATTCCAATCCTTTTGTAGAGAATTAAGTGAAGCAGAATTTGAACAATGACCCCTTCCCCAATCAATGTCAGTAAATATTTATCAGATATGTATCTGAAGTAAATTTGCATAACTCCAACAACTGATATAATAACATCAATGTACAACAGATATGGATCTTGGCAAGTATTTTTTTCTTTATATTTGATAACATTTTAATTTTAAATGACTTTCATGTTCTCCATGAAGGACGAGTTTTCTAGATCTGGACTTTTATATGTAATCCAGAGAACACATGCCAGAAAACAGGAAACTTATCCACAAGTGGGTTTCATGTAGGCCTAAGAAAATGCTAGAAAAAAATGTTCCAGGAATACTAATTCAAAGTCAATAGCAATTTATGATTCAGCCATAGCTGTTATCATTGTTCTCCAAAAAGCTTTGACATTCACAGAAATAAAATTTTATAATAGACTTCCAATGAAATGAACACATTTGTAATTTGTGCTCATAGGCTCATAGGTTCATAGATGTAGGGTCAGAAGAGACCTGAGCAGATCATCAAGTCCAACCCCCTGCCCTGGGCAGGAATGAATACTGGGTTCATGTGACCCCTGGTAAGTTTAAGATCATATACCCCAACTAGGTAGTTATAAAGCCTCCTTTTAAAGACCCCCAAGGTAGGAGCCAGCACCACTTCTCTTGGAAGCTGTTTCCAGATCCTGGCTGCCTTGACTGTGAAGTAGTGCCTCCTGATGTCTAGCCTGAATCTAATCTCAATTAATTTGTGGCCATTATTCCCTGCTATTCCTCTTTGTTCACCCCTGGTACATTTATAAATGGCCACTAGATCCCCTCCTAGCCTTCTCTTGTGAAAGCTGAGCAGGTTCAGGTCTCGTAGCCTCTCCTTTAGGGCCTGCCCTGATGTCCCCAGATCACGTGAGTGGCTCTCCTCTGGACTCTCTCAATGCTGGCCACATGCTTCCTGAAGTGTGATGCCCAGAACTGGATGCAGTACTCCAACTGCAGCCTGACCAATGTCACATAGAGGAGGAGGATCACCTCCTTGGACCTGCTCATGATGCATCTGTGGATGCATGACAACGTGCAGTTAACCTTGCTGACCATGTCCTCACATTGGTGGCCCATGTTCATTTTAGAATCAGGGATGACTCCAAGATCTCTTTCTGCCACTGTGCTTTTGAGAAAGGAGTTCCCCAGCCTATAGGTATGCTGCTGGTTCTTTCTGCCCAAGTTCAGTACCCTACACTTGTCAGTACTGAATCCCATCATATTCACATTTGCCCACTCCTGAAACCTGTCCACGTCCAGTTGTATCTTATCCCTCCTTTCTAGTATGCCAACCTCACCCCAAATCTTGGTGTCATCAGCAAATTTAAACAAGGTGCTTTTCACCCCCTCATCCAGATCGCTAATAAAGAAATTGAACAGTACGGGCCTGAGGCCCAAGCCCTGGGGGACCCCACTGCCCACATCCCTCCAGGTCAAATATCTCCCATCCACCACCACTCTTTGGGTGCAGCCCCTTAGCCAATTTGTGACTCATCTGACTGTGTAGACATCAATGCCACAGTTGCCTAGCATTTTAACGAGAATGGGGTGGTAAACAGTGTCAAAGGCCCTCCTGAAGTCCAGAAAGACTACATTCAGTATGACACCTGTGTCTAATGATTTTGTGACATGATCATAGAAGTCTTTCAGGTTGGTCTGACGGGGTCTGTCCTTGATGAACACATGCTGGTAGCCCTTGAGCATCCTCCCCCCTGCTGGTCCCTCACCGATGTACTCCATTCTTTAATTTGTAGTTAAAGAAGTCATAGTAAAAAACACTGACAATACCATGCAACATCATGTAGTCAAAAAAATCAGCACATATTTAGAATTTTTGCCAAACAGTACTTACACACTATTCACATGAGTAAACACACATATAAAGAAATGTGTTCACAGTTTTGAATAACAAACTTCAGCAATGCTGAGTAGTTTTATTTCTACGTGCATTCAATTCTTTGCCAATAAAGGGGACTACATGAATGCAAATCTAAATTTTATTTTGTAAATTTATATTTTATTTTACATCAGTGTTGGCCCACTGGCTTACAACCACTAGAGGTAGCTAGATTATTTTCACCAAATTTTAATTAAACTGCTTCCTTATAGTTACTTTGCTAGCCTATTTAATATTCAGTGAAGTGAGCGCTCTACAAATCCTCCAGCACAGGAAAAGGAAGTCTTTTCAGAGTCAAGGGGCACTCTCTTAGGTGGTTTTCAGAGGAAAAGCTAAGATGTTAGAACCTTGGTGTCAAGAGACTAGTAGTACCTATAGCTGGTATATATAATAAGCAAGGCCCTATGTGAATAAGCCTGAATGAGAATATGGATGCCAAATAAAATGACTGAACTCTGGCCAAGGAACCTGCAGGCCACCATGCAATTTTTCTGGGACAGGAGTGGCTTGAAATGGGTCATGTGTGAAGATGGAGAAGCTGGACTGCATTATGCTTATGGCTGAGCTAGCAACTATGATGCAAACTGTGGGTTTACCTTTGGTTTGTAACATAAAGCAGTGACACATAAAGGAATTGAATTTTGTACTAGTTGTAGCTATAGTGATTCACTAGATTTGGACTGTTTGAGGAAGCTATTTGGGGGTTTGAGCTCAGAGAGCCTTATGATCATAGGATCATAGGAAAGTAGGGCTGAAAAGGGTATGTAGTATCGGGGGGGGGCAGCTGCTCAGGAGGGGTAAGCCACCTGCCCCACCACAGTGCACAGCTCACCCATACAGCACATGGACTGCTCCCCCCGCACTCACAGATCTCTCCCATGGCCCTCCCAACCTCAGGGTTGCAGCCCCCTCTGCAGCAGCTGTTGGCTCTCAGGGTCCACTGCTGTCAGAACCACCTCATGGCATGTCACAGTTCTGGCCATCGCAGAGCCGGTGCCACCTATGTTGCTTGTTGCAGGCAGAACTGGCTTGGCTCAGCTCAACACATTGTGGCGAAAGGCCATGAGACCTTGTGCTGTCACCCAGGACCTGCTCTCAGGGACCACACGTCATGCCATGCCGGGATCTGCCTCCACAGGCCGCGTGTTCCTTTGGATCAGGCAGGCTCTATGGATGCAGGACCCTCCCAGCACAACACACAGTCCCCGTAAGTGATGTTGGGCCCCATATGACAACCAGAGCTGCAGAAAGGCACATGACCCTGGGCCACACAAAGCTAAGCAAGGCTACACCTGTGACAAGCGGCACAGGTGGCACCTGCTCAGAGGTGGCTGAGGCCATGATGTGCTGTGGGAGCCTCCAGCAGCAGCGGGCCCTGAGCACCAACAGCCGCTTCTGCTGTGTGTGTGGTGGGGGGGTACTGTGAACCCTGCAAGGGAGCTATGCCCCCCCAACCAATCCCTCCGCACATGGATTTCCAGGTATCAAATTTTGAGCCTGCACTGCAAATATGCAGCACGGGGAACATATTTTTCATTTGAAGTGTGCCTCTTGCAGCATCTCAAATTGGTTTGAAACACTGCAAGAGGCACGTTATGCTCATCTGGATGCACCCCATGAGTTCTCAAGAAGGATAGGCAATGGCTTTGAAACTACCTCTGTACCCTAGGCTACATCCCATCCACCCTGCCAATTTAAAAGCATATAGTTTCTCTAAGTAATCTCTAGTAATCTCTAACCTGTTCTGTTACTACCCGAGGCTGTTTGACTCACCTTGTCTTTGCTGCCAAATGTGCTCGTCATCCAGTAGCTGCCTCTATTTGTCAACTGAAGAAAAAAAAAATACTTCAGCTTTTTCTGCATCAGCCATAAGTAGTTTGCCTTCTTAATTCCATAAGGGATCTATGGATTTTTTGGCCTTCTTATTCTTGACATACTTGTAGGATCCCTTTTTATTGGCTCTTATGTTCCTTGACAGTTACATTTGAAATCATGACTTGGCCCTCCTGATTTTTGTCCTTGCATACTAATGTGATACACATACTTTTCCCTAGTACTATGACCAAGTTTCCATTTTTTTAGGATTCCTTTTGAGTTTCAAATCACTGAAGAGATTATTGTCCAGCCAGGCTGATCCCGTTACACTTCCCATTCTTCTCTCACATCAGGGAAGCTTGCTCCCATACCTTTAAAACAGCCTTCTTTGAGTACAATCAGTACTCTTGGACTCCTTTCCCCCTCAGACCTGCCTCCTAAGGGATCCTGTCCACTTGTTCCCTGTCTTTCTGAAGTTCATTGTCTTTATTCTAATTGTTATTCTTTATGATCTCCTTCCTTCCTCTCCTTAGAATCTGGAGCTCTATCATTTCATGGTCACTGGCCACCCAAAAGTTACTTTCCACCCTCAGATTCTCAACAAATCCTTCTCTGTTTGTGAGCAAGAGGTGAAGAAGAGCTACTTGGTAGCCTTTACCAGGTGTATAATAAAGTTATCCCTAACACTCCAGGATTTTGCTGCATTGCTTTCTCGCTACTGTGTTTCCCTCTCAGCAGATGTCCTAAGTATTAAAGTTGCCCATGACATCCTCCTTGCTACTCTCCACTCTGACCTTTACCCAGAAGCTTTCAATGGCTTCACCTTCCACTTCATACTGTGCCTCAGAATGCATGTTCATCACCCTCATATATAGCAAATACTTCCTTTCCTCTCCTGCCTATTCTTCCTGAATAAAATATACCCAACCAAAACAGAACTCCAGTCATGTAAAGTATGGTACCACATCTCTGTAATTCCAATTACATCATCATTCCTTGATTATACTAAGACCTCCAGTTCCTCCTCTTTATTTTCCATGCTTCTCACATTAGTGTGTAAACATTTTAGGTAACTGAGTGTCCTCTCCCTGAGAACATTGGTAAAGATTCTACTATTGCTTCCCCTTATGAAAGTTTTTATCTAGGTCCCCTAGATCTTTATTTACCTCTGAACTTTTGTCTCTACCTCTTGGTGAACCTAGTTTAAAGCTTTCCTTGGTAGGTTAGCAAGCCTGTAAGCAAAAATACATTTCCCTGTCTTCCTCAGGTGGGTGCAGTTCTTCCCAGTAGTTTTTCTTTTTGAAACAGCATCTCATGGCTGAAGAAGCCAAAACCTTCCCTGCTGGCAACATCATCTATACAGCACAATGTGATCTTGTGCATTGGGTGCTTGCCTCAAGCCTATATCTCACTCTGCATGCTATTGACCATTTGAATGCTATTGACCACAGTAACTCCCAGCACTGGTGTCCATTAGAGAATGTTTCTTCTTAGAAACAGTATTGATACTGGCACTGTAACTTGAGGATGAGGTTATTTCATTACTCCTTTCAGTAAAAGGATTCCCATTGTTGGAGCATTTCTATCCTAATCTAAGTTATTGTGATGGCCACACTTTCTCTTGTCTTGTTTGAAGCAAACAGGAAGACATGAGTATATAGGTATACCCTCCTGTCACCATCTTGTTCCACTCTTTTGGCTATCCAAAAGATATCCACTCTTTTTCGGCAGCAGGTGTTGTGTGATGAAGCATCTAGATTTGATGCTCAGGCTGCTATTGGGAAAAACACAATGGCAGGAGTGTGTGCTGTTGCTTTGCTTCTGCTGACATCCAGTGGAGCCCATTACTCTTTGCCTCCAAGATCAACTGTGCAGGCAGCTGGGAAATCTTAGCATCAGATGATATCACAGAGTTGATATCCCCAGGACAACTCTTCTAGGCAAACTGTTACACTTGATATTGCCCAGATTAAAGCCACACAGTAATGATTACATGGCACAAATCCTGCTCTGTCTGATCAGTGGGTAGGCAGCAATTTTCCTTTTCTCTGTTATTTACAAATTGTGGCAGTGATTCTAGAAACTCTCTATAGTGTTTAAAGAAAAACCCCTTGACTGACAATGAAACACTTTTTTTGTTATATTTGAAAGCTTTCATATTGTCTAGGCATGCGTTCTGTATGCCAAAGTTGTTGGGTGGATAGGAACCTTCCCTTTTTTATTATTATACCCTTGGCTTTTACAGTCCCCAAACCAGATTTTTGATGAGGTTTTCAAAATTGCATAAAAAAAAAATTAGGTGCACCAGGCCCACTGGAAATCTGTGGAATGTGAAATATTCATACCATTTATACAATTTTAGTAATATATACATATTTTTAAATCTCATATACTGTTTCTAACTCTTCTGTGACCAGAGGTTATACTTGATTGAACACTTCCATGATTCACTTCCATGGAGATATAATCTTGAAAGTTGTTATATTGATTCATTGCAGCCTATTAAATAAGGTGGGGGCAGGGGGGAAGAATTCAAGATTTGGCTTTGTATCAGAGATCACAGTAGATCATCAGGTTTTTTTATGGATTTTTATCCATAATGTGCCTTAATGCTGCCCTCCTCCCCTTTAGAAGCAGTGTCAGTATTTCTGTTCAAGAAAGACCCTGTCATCTCTCACCCACTTGCAACCTCCTGCAACTCCAGCAACATGCTGGAGGGAGCTCTCTAGTGTTTCTTATTAAAATTCTACCAGCTTGATCCCTCTTGAGATGCTGCTAAATCATACCTGCCAATGCTGACTTATCCCTGGGGCTCAGGCTCATAAAAATGCTTTTGAAAAGCAGTCTTTTCCTTTTGAAATGGATCCAGTTGCATTAGGTGTCAGGCATTTTTGAAAAGTTTTCACAGGGGATGATGTAATTTTCATATTCCCTCTTTCTAAATATTAATACCACCTCCCCTCCTCATATACAAGTTCTTCATTCTACCCCCAACCCTTCTCTGCTAAAGCAAATTAAACACTTTTCTACCCTAGCAAAATGGATAGTCATTTTCAGGAATACTATTGGAATGTTTCTAATGAAATATGTACAATGTGCCTTTGTTTGCCCAGTTGTGCCTTGATTTATGTGCCCAAGAAAGCATGTAGGTTAAAGGGGGAAAAATAAAAAGAATAGATTCACTGAGTTTCACACAGTCTTCTTTGCAAAGTTATACCAACCTGTGGGATATCTGGATTTTGGCTATGGAAGCAACATATTGTGGACGTCCCACATTGGCAGTGCATCACTGAGCATCATTTCTTAAGGGAGTATTTTTCAAAGGTAGAGTGGCTTAGCTTCAATTGACTTGTATGCTGTGATTACAAACAGCCACAACTAAAATCCTAAAGGCCTTAAACCATATGTCTTGTGTCACAAGAATTCCCATTGTTGGCGAAACAGATGTTGCATTGGAACCATTAAACTGTTGAACAATCAAGGAAAAAATACAAGCTAAGGACTTGTATTAGAGTTGGAACAAGAATATAGGAATCAGTCTTTTAAGCTGTAAAAATGACCGGAAAACATAGTGTATTTACAACTTGGTGTAAATCTTGTATCTTTGACTTAGTTTTCATAAGTCTGGCATACACAAGGGTACATAGAATCATAGATTCATGGAAAATTAGGGTTGGAAGGGACCTCAGGACATCATCTAGTCCAACCCCCTGCTCAAAGCAGAACCATCCACAACTAGATCATTCCAGCCAGAGCTTTGTCAAGTCAGGCCTTAAAAACATTCATGGCTGGAGAGATTACCGTCTCTGTAGGTAACTTGTTCCACTGCTTCACTACCCTCCTAGTAAGAAAGTTTTTTCCTGATATCCAACCTAAATATCCCTTGCTGCAACTTGAGACCATTTTTCCTTGTTCTGTCATCTGTCACCACAGTCTAGCTCCATCCTGTTTGGAACTACCCTTCAGGTAGTTGAAGGCTGCTATTATATCCCCTCTCAGTCTTCTCTTCTAAACTAAATAAATCCTGTTCCCTCAGCCTTTCCTTATAAATCATGTGCCCCAGTCCCTGAACCATCTTTGTTGCTGTCCACTGTACTCTATTCAACTTGTTCATATCCTTTCCATGGTGGGGGGGATCCCCCAAACTGGACACAGTAGTCCAGATGTGGCTTCACCAGTGCAGAACAGGGTGGAATAATTACTTCCTTCAACCTGCTGACAACGGTTGTACTAATATAGCCCAGTATGCTGTTAGCCTTCTTGACAACAAGGGCTCACTGCTGACTCATATTCAGCTTATTGTCCACTGTAACCTCTAGGTCCTTTTCTGCAGAGCTGCTGCCCAGCCACTCAGCCCCCAGCCTGTACCAGTACAGAGGATTGTACTGACCTATGTGCAAGACTTTGAACAGGACCTTGTTGAACTTCAGATTTCTTTTGGCCTAATCCTCCAGTTTTTCTAGGTCACTCTGCATCCTAGCTCTATCCTCCAGTACATCTACTATACCACCCCCAACTTGGTGTTATCCATGAACTTGCTAAGAGTGCAATCCATCCCATCTTTCAGATTGCTAATGAAGATACTGAACAAAACCAGCCCCAGAACCAATCCCTGGGGCCCACCACTTGCTGCCAACTAGACATTGAGCCATTGATTACTTCCAGTTGATTACTGCCCTACAATGTAGTGAACTTTCTGTCCACGTCACAGTCCATTCATCCAACCCATACTTCCTCAGTTTACTTGCAAGAATGCTATGGGAGATGGTATCAGAAGCCTTGCTAAAGTCACGGTATAGTATGTCCACTTCTTTCCCTGAATCCACAAAGCCAGTTATCTCATCATAGAAAGCAATCAGGTTAGTCAGATATTCAGGTGGTAGCCATATTGGTCTAGAGACAAATACCAGGCTTCTGCCATTATTGGAGTAAATTTACATTTCACAGAGCACAGATACACACATATACTATATATATAGTATACTACATATACTATTCTTTTATGACTATAAAAGAAATTCCTGCCCAAAAGAGCTTTCCATCTTTCCACTCTTCTGTGAAATATGAAACATTATAACCTGAAGGTAATATACTTCTACATCCAGCTTGCCACCAGACAACTTGGAAGTAAAGAGACTTTTCAACCTTTCTCTGTGCCTAATCTGGACAAAATTAACTATTGTAAACAGAAGACTTTACCACACCTTCAGCACTTTTTTGAAATATGAATTTTCATTTCTACCTAGGAGAACTTTTACAATCTCTACTCTCTCCTATGCCTGATGAAGGGTGAGTAAGCCTGAAAGCTTGCAAATGAACACAATCATTTGCTTGCAAATATCTAGTTGGCCTAATAAAAGATATCGCCTTCTCCACCAGATTTGATTCCATCAGGTTGGTCAGGCATGACTCACCCTTGGTGAATCCATGCTAAATGTTTCTAATTACCTTCTTGTCTTCCAAATGGATTCTTTGAAGACTTTCTCCATGATTTTTCCAGGGGCTGAGGTGAAGCTGACTGGTCTGTATTTCTCTGGATCATCCTTCTTCTCTTTCTTAAATATGGGCACTATATTTGCCATTTTCCAATTGTCTGGAACTTCCCCCAATTGGCATGAATTTTCAAAGATAATGGCCAGCAGCCCTGCACTCACTTCAGCCAACTCCTTTAGCATCTGTGGATGCATTGCATCTGGCCCTACGGATTTGTACATATCCAACTTTTCTAAATAGTCCCAAACATATTCTTTCACCACTGAGGGCTGCTGGCTTGTTTCCTGAACTGTGCTGCCCAGTGCAGTAGTCTGTGAGCTGGCCTTGTTTGTGAAGACCAAGGTAAAAAAGGCATTGAGTACTTCAGTCTTTTCCTCATCATCTATCACTCCATTCATGCAAACTGAAAACTAATCGAGTCAATTCTCTTGCAAGTTAGGTAGGAAAACAAGGAAATAGTAACAAATTCTCTGTGTCAGTTTTTTTTATCAGATACTGTATTAGTAGAAACCAAGCATGTAAATACCTAAATAATTGGATAGAAGACTAGTGAACTGAACCTTTCATGTTTTAAGCACATATCTATCATATGTATTTATAAATAACAAATTAAGGCTAGACATATCTAGAAAAAGTAAACAAATTTTCTTTTTGATGTTCAAATGTGTGTGTGTGAGTATGAATACTTTCTTTGCTCTGAATTAATCATGAGTAATGAGTATGCGGGGAAAGGTAATGACCAGAAGACAAAGCATTGAATGTAAGAGTATTAAGGAGAACATTTCCTGCTTTATCTCTACTCTTTCTGCAAGTTTCTGCTTCCCAAATAACCAAAAGGCACACTTGGGTTTTCTTTAGAATAATTACATAGACTGACAGGACCTATTCCTAATCGAATAAGGGCAGTAGATGAGATTGAGTTAACTTTGAGATACAATCTGCTTGGATAATTCCCCACCTGCTTTAGAATTACAAAGCCAGAAGGGGTGGGTTGAGTTTAGGGGCTTCTTTGGCACTTCCATGTGTCCTTTACATATGCTCTCATTGCCACCTTCCATAAATCTGATTAATTCACTTTTAAATGTGCATTCCAAGCGCTATTTAGATCGGACAAATATAATTTGTGTGTCACCATCTGTGAAGAAGGATTATTAAACAATAAAGCACTAAGAGACAAACAGCAGCAATGCATCAAAAGTCCAAGAAATAAGTGCTGAGAAGCTACAAGATGTGATTGAGCTGGGCCTCTTAATTGTTTTAAGATGCTGACTCTGATACCAGAGATGAAGTCAAAGAGCAAGAAAATATTTACTGATATTGAAGTATGAATCTGGTGGGTATCAAGCTTTGGTGTCTTACACTCATACTGTTTTAGTGCCTTTTTCCAGCTTATGCATAGAAATATATTTCTTTTATGTTTTAAATAAAATGAGTAGGGTTTTTATTCTATTTTTAAATTAGACTCCATGGGACTATTCTTTTCCCCACTGAAGCAAGTTATATAACTTCTGTCAGAATTCAGTAAGAATTCTTCTGTTAAGATTGCCCATAGTTTTAAATGTGCTGTCTAGAAATGCCGGTATTACAAGCTCTAGGTACATACCATTTGATTTCTATTTGGTTGCTTATAATGATAAAATTGTAGCTAGTGTAATGGCAAATGTTTTGGAAGTTGAGCCTCGGCTTTGCTTAGCAGCACATACTTTTGATTCAATTTCAAGTGTGATTATATTAAAGCAGCATTGCTTCTATTGAACCTGGATGAGAACAGGATAATGAATTTATGAATAGACACTGAGAAGACATTCTATACAGAGAAAAGCAATGTATTATTGGTGCAAAGAAATAGGTGACAGAAGGCCAAGGGATATCCGGGTATTGCTGAGGAAATGGAAATAGTGAAAGTGGAGAGAGGATAGGGACAGAATAGGATAGGGACAGAAGTTGCACATAAACCAGTTTAAGTGATCAAAAACTGGTTTAAACCTGTAACAGAACAGAAGTTCAATGCACATAAACCAGTTTCAAAATGGCTGAATCTGGTTTATGATAAAACTGGTAGAATGCAGTTCCTGACTTAACTGATTTAGGTCAGACCAGTTTATGACGCTTCTGTCCAAGACCCCTTCCTGGTTCAAATTAAATCAGAGTCCCCTAGCATCCCAGCATGCTTTTCAGCCCTTGGGGTGTGCTGTGCCATGCCATCTGCTCCAGAGAGCAGGGCTGTCCCCACCCCTCTGCTCCCTAGCTAGAGCAGTGAGGGCTGGCTCACTGGCCCCACCAAGCAAACCTGGGGCCAGGGAAGGAGTGGTGGTGTTAAACTCACCTTACCCCAAGTATGGAGCTGCCCTTATAGGCTTACTTAATGCTGGCTGCAACTGTGGACTACAAATCCCAGAGGCACCTGAAAGCAGGAAGAGGAATTGATGTGAAACCCAGTAGAGTCCTGCTGCTCTGATTCTGGACTGCAAATTCCAGAGCCCTCAGGGGCAGCAGGAAGAGTAAGTGAACACACAGCCCATGCTGTCTTTATAGTTCTTGAATTTGTAGTTTTTCAGAGAAAGAACTATTTTTTCAAAGCTTTTATGAATTCAGTGCTACTACCTTCTTCCCCCTACCCTGCCCTCTGCCCAGGCAGAGCATGGGCTGGGGTCTGGCCATACCCCCTCCACTCCATCAGAGAGAGGGGAAAAATCTTGGAGGGCTTTCTGTCTTCCCCACCCACTTTGGGAGTGACTGGAAGGTGTGCTCTAGCACCCACCAGCTTCTGGCTTGAGCCACTGCAGGAATGTGGCTGCATTATCTGAGTCAAAAGTGAATGTGTGTTCATTTGCTTATCAGTTCAATCTCTGTAGCTTAGACTAACCTGCAAACACTGAATCAACTAAGCCTCAGGCTTTTTGGTGGTCTGCACTTAAAATAAGTCACAAGGTCAGGTGAACCAGAGTACAGGGAAGGTGAGTTTGTTCTCAAACAAGCATATGACACCAGGCTAGAATAGACAAGAAAGGTGATTTTAATAAGAACATTTTGAATCGGTTTTGAAAAGACAGAATTCTTTCAAGATAATTCAATCACATAGAATCAACTTTGAAAATTTCTTTGAACCTTTGGGCTCCAAGTCTTGTTTTCAAATTTTGAAAATCTCTGTTGCAAAGAAAATAGAGGGTTTTATTTTGGAAGTAGTATTTTCCTGAAACTTCTGGGTCATTTTCTTTTAGATGCTCTTATTTTGAAGAACTGCCTTTCATAACATCTCTGGTTTACACTTGGAATACTTTACTCTTTAGATTTTGCTTGTGTCTTTATCCTGACCAAGTGGCAGTTGGAAAGCAAGTTATGCCTCAGAGACACGCTCTGATTCCTAGTTCCCCTTTCTGTGAAGGAAAAGCACCATATGCCAAACCTGGTACAACATACTTTCCCCATGGTATCATACCTGTTGTGCCCCCTGATGCATTGTGAGGAACAGAAGCAAGGATCCATCTATACTGAAGTCAAGGAAGATTTGCACCTTTATTGACTAAGACACAGATGTATAACATAAGCTTTCATAAGCAGAGGGCATACTTCATCAGCTCTATCTATATACCCACTCTGCCACTGCTTCTCCATCTTCTCTGATTTTGGAGTAGGAGGCATCTTCCCATTCACTCTCACCTATGAGATGGACAGTGTAAATAGGAATTAAATGAGATCTTATAATCTCTTTGACAATCAAGACAAAACCTCTACCTGGACCTAAATAAGGACTCCTGGGACTAAAATTCCCTTTTCCTAGATGCTAAAAGACCTGAGAATATAAAAGCACTTTATGAACAAGCTTCAGAACATCCCTCTAACAAAGATAATGTTAAAGATACTGGTGAGAAAGATATAGCTAGAGAAATTGAGACTTAAAGAGGTAACATAACTTACTGAAAGTAAAACAGATAGTACATTTTGGGCATGTCTACACATGACGCTATGTCACCATAGTTCTATGCTATTGTGATGTAGGAACCACAGGTGTCTATACGTAACCAGCAGGCGCACTCCCCCATCACAGTGTCCTGCTTGGGGAAAGTAGCTGCTAAAAATAATCATGCCACACACATGCAGTACAGCATAGGAAATTACTGTGCCGTGCTCTAGGGTGCAGTAACAACATCATGATAGGGCAACATGTAGATGCTCCCTTCAGATAGGAAAAAAACCACACTCTCTGAGTTCCAGATTCAGGCTTTCTCTTCAGGATCATCCTTTCTGGCTATTGTGAATGAGATATTCTAAAACTTGTAAATACATTAGGAAGAATTCACTTGCTCTTTAATGTTATATAATTCACTAATCTATAGAAGCCATTCTTTCTTTTTTCGTACCATTTATAAAAGTGAGTACTTTCATAAGACCACAGAATATGTTGAAACAATAATACTGGAATATGCTGAACTGCATGTAATATCTGTAGACACTTGAGGTGTCATGACAGTGCTATAGCAATTCCTGAATGAACTGCAGCAGCAGAATTTGTCAAAATGTTAGCTGAAACAAAAGGTTTCCAGTTGTTGGAATTCTATATAAATATAAAACAGTAAAACATGTATAAGGCATGTTAAAAATGTAGCACAGACCAAACTCTGGGGACTGTGATAGCGATGCCATGAACCCCCGCCAGGTCTCAGTACTTTGATAATGTAGCCGTACTATACAATACTTATTGCTTTGGCACCACCTGCTGGCTAAGTAGTAGCCTAAGGCATGGTTCTCGTTTGATGCATGGAAGATCCACAATGGTGTAGCAGCACCAAAAACTCTGGGTTTCCAGAGCAAACCCTGTGCAAAAATGATAGTTTTCAATAATGAATCAAAAGTAAGCAATAACCAAAAAAAAAAAAGGCTTTTCTCATGAACTTTTCCCATGGACTTTTTACAATCATTAATTTTCCCTGAGCCTGAGGAATGACGTGTGTGTCTGAAAGCTTTCAGAAAGAGATATATATATATATATTTTGCCATGTCTTAGTTGGTCTAATAAAAGGTATCGTCTATAAACCAAGAGTTCTAAAATTTTTCATTTCTTTTTTGTCTCAGACCAACACAGCTGCCAAATACATCCCTGAACCCATGAAATATAGGACTTCTGGTTTACCCAGCCATTAAGATTTTTTTAGCATGTTCACCACTAAATTGTCATGCATGTATAATTATTTACATTCTGGTGGCATAAGACATTTAATTTCAGGCATATAATTTATTTAATGTAGATTAACATTTCAGAATTTTTATAAATGATCAGTTCCTAATATGTGCATTTGAACGTTGCAATAAAAATCACTTGGAATATGTCACTTGATTTATGGCATCAAATTCACTTGAACTGAGGTTTGACTTCAATTGGATGACTCAGTTACTAAGTATATACAGGATCAGGTTACTAAGTAGATACAGGATCAGGCCTTTGATTAGTAAGTTAATTGATTTCCTAATATCTCATCATAGCCATCTTGTTAAATACCGTTATATTTCATAAAATTGTAATGCATCAATAAGGCTTCAATTGCTCTTTCATTCTTGTGTAATTTTTTAAATTTGATTAATTACCCAACTAAATATACCCTTTCTACCCTAATCAAAGTTCAATACCTACTCTAATAGCATTCATTATTTGTTTAATTTGTACACATATAATAATGAGAGTAGCATGTTCACCAAGTTAGTTGAAAGTTTAACTTAAAACATTGCTGCACACATGCAGAAACAAGCCTGTATTGCAGTGAAATAAAGATTGACAGTATCCTTTTCAGAAGAATGTCTTGGACAGAGAAAACAGGGTACTTCTACCAACATATAAGTATGATGATCATGATGAAACATCATCTAGTATCATGATACCTGCTTAAGTGCAGGACAGGGAATGAATATCCCAGGATAGATGAGAGCCTGATTTTGTAAAACAGTGGGGACTATGTATATAGAAGACTTTCCAGATTTGGTTCCAAGTTACTAAGTTTATTGACAGCACTATATTGAAATGTTGATGTGTTATGGTGAATGAGTCAATAACTAAAATTAAGGAAACAATGTGAAAAAGAGGAGTGGTGGGATCATCAATCTATTTATCTACCTCTTCCTGCCAAGGAAAAAGAAAAGAAAAATGATTACTTGGAAGTCATTAGTCTTAGTGCTGGTATACACCTATGCACGTGCTTGACTTACACAGTGAGAAAACCTTTTAAATTCAAATGTTACATGCAAAACAGATTACTAAAATAATATGAGAAGACTAATAATAATAATTTTGCAATGACTTAAGTGTATGCCTAAATGTATGCCCTAATAGTGTGGTAGTCAAGATGAGGATGTGGATAGGAGAAAAACAGAGGTGTAATAGTGTTTAGTTTGATATCGCTGGAGAGTAAAGAAGACATAATAAGAAACACAACTGAAAACCTAATCTGGGAAAAAATAGGGCCAACCTTTGAAAACACAGGATCGGTATGCCAGTCCACAGAATCCATGGAGTAATACATAAGACAATTTTTTTTCAGCAGCACAGTGGAAAGAAAGAAGATAATTGATGTGAACATCATAGAATGGGAGGTCACTGTTAACAAGTTATGATTACTAAGGTGAAGACAAAGAATAGGATTTTAAGACTGTAGAAGGAGAAAGAGGAATTGAAGGTGATTTCTAGATTATGAATTACAGGGTGATTGTGGGAGGTAGTTTTTACAGTAGTGCAGGTAATCAGAGAGAGAAAGAAAAATAATAAAGCTTGGATTTAGCTGTGTTAAGCTTGAATTGGCATTAGGCCATCCAGGATAGCATGTCAGTCATACACAGTGAGTAGGGGAAATAGAAATGAATGTGATTTCAAGTCTCAGTAGAAATGCCTTTAGATTCAATGAATGTAGTGGAAAGCTTAAATACATATTCCACATGACAATAGTCACAACATCAAATTATAACATTTCATAGCCATGGGAAAAATTAAAATTTTAACATACCTCCTGTTTAATGACTTCTCTATGATATTAATGAAAAAAGAAACCAGGGACATGAACATATCTAGCAAAATTATACTGAAAGAGGAGTATTCACAAGTATTCTCTTTAGTCGCAATATGATCATAATTCCTTTTTCAGGTTCTGTCTAGGAACTTAGGGATTTGGGGTTCATTTGCATGAGTGTAAGCTCTATTATACTTTACAGGGTATTAGACAGCAATTTTTTAGTCAGGCATAATCATTCCAGGATCATTTGATGTAATCACGAAAACAAATTGGAGATAGGATAAGGGGTATTATCATTAGTCCAAAAACATCTGGTTTGGTGTAACCCTGCCAAAAAACCTCAAATTTATTTATTTTTTGGCTTATTCACTAAGTGCTAGTTATTATGGATGAGATGTTTCAAAGACACCCAGGGGATTCAGAATACCCAGTTTCATTAAAATTAAGGAAGTTGGTTATGCAATCCTATTCAGTGGCTTGGAAAATCCCAGCCTCTCTGGCTTCTACCATTTGCTTAGACAGCATATCATCATATTAAGGAGGCATTAAAACAGCCACACATATCTCTCTGCTTAAATATACAGGCAGGGCTAACATTCAGTTTTCAAACAGATGAACAGATAAATGCACTTAGCTATTTTTAAGGTTCTGTAAATTCCCTACATACTAAGAGAATTAGGCCAAATATAACCTTAGCTGGAAATTGGCTTAACAAGGTACATATTTTCTGTAAATTGTTTTTTCTTTATAGAATTTAAAATAAAATTCCATTTTTTAAAGCTAGTTTGATTCAATCTCTCTTCATTCAATCAAGTCTATAGGGCATTATAAAACACTCATCTAGCAAGTGGTTACAGTCTCTTCAGAATGAGCCTTGTCAATTTCTTTTTCATCAAAGCAATGACTGGAGTGGAATCTGAGGTTAGGCTCAGTGCCTTCTTCTTAACACTGTAAGCTGCAATTTACACCAGATTGAGATGATATCAGGCTGATCTATGGAAACATATCCCCTTTCCCCTGGGGGAACTTGCAAGTGGTCCAGATAACATGGTGCTTGGTGCATCATTAACAGGATTTCATAGATTCATATTCATAGATTTCATAGATTTAATTTCCTGGTAATCCTTCCCGCTCTGAGCTGATGAAAGCCTTGTAGCTTGGCAGGGAAGATTTAACTTTTCTTAAGATTTCTAACTAGCCTAAATAGTAGATATTGGGAGTTTGATATATGGAAAGATAAAGGCAGGCAAAGGAGAAAGAAGGAAGAAAAGGACTAGCTTTAAAGGGTTTGGTATGTACATTTAAAGTAGATTGGACAAGCTAAAGGGTATGAGATGTTACTTCTTTAATAGTATTTTAAGAGCCATATTCATGCTACTCTGTCCAACAGACAGAGTAGCGTAGCCCATTTCATTCTGTATTACACAAGCATATAAAGAGCACTGTACAAGCACCTAAGAGTCTGTTTCAAAAAGCTTGCAATGCAAATGGACAAAATGTGGGCAGGAAAACAGAAGGACAAGACCTAGTAAAGGACTTTGGGGCTTCTGTCCAAAACAGTAATTCTGAAAAACCTTCACTTACCATTTAAATGTGGGGGCTCTTTTCTTTTTGCCTTTACACTTCCCCAGCTATACAGAAATGTGCCGCTGCACATCCTCATAGTTGCCCCAAGCTTGGCAAGGTTGAAGAGCTCAGTGTCCCTTACATACCTAAGATTGATCAGGATTCAGAAATGAGAGGCCAGTATCCATCTAGGACAAAATTCTGTTTCACTCATTGAACAAGTAAGCACCACTCTCCAGGCACCTAGTCATGTTGATAAGATTTAATTAGGCTCCATTTTAATTCTGAAAAAGTAACTTCAAATCTATGCACAGTATCTAGTTGCATAACCAAAATTGGTAGCCTTTGAAAATGCTCCAGGAAGATCTGAAATATTGCCACAGCAAGCTGTGACCATTGCATCTACAATGGCAAAAGTGGATGTATAGAGGGAGAGAACTGAACTGGCTATATCTAAAGTGATCTATTCCCTATTCATTACCCTCTCTAGCATCCACAATTACTGGTTTAGAGATACCAGAGGAAACATCTCCAACTGTTCAATTCAACAGCTATTAATAGATCTATCGTCCATGAATGTAATGAGTCCCTTTTGGAGCCTGGTGATGCTATCTGCCTCTACCACCTCCTGTGTCAATGTATTCCACAAGTTAACTGTATTGCTTAAAAAGTACTTTTTTTTTTTTTAGATCTAGCTCTCATGCTAGTTTTAAACTTGCCTCCTAATAATTTCATTGGATGTCCCCTAGTTCTAAGGCGGTCAAGGCCCTCTGGTGTCAGCCCAGGGCTGCGAGTTTGACTCTGCACTGGGCCTAGCTTTCATTCTGGGGCTTGGCAAAAAATTGTTTCCTATTCACTTTGCCTTCACCTTTCATGATTTTATAGACCACTATCATATGCCCTCTCAGCTTTTCCACACTGAAGTCCTAGTCTTTTCAGTTTTTCCTAGTATAGCAGCTGCTTCATACCCCTGATCATTTTGGTTGCCCTTCTTGATAACTTTTCCAATTCTGTGACATCACTTCTTAGATGTGGAAACCTGAACTGTACACAGTATTCAAGATGTGGGTGCATCATGGATTTGTATAATGACATGATGGTGTTTTCTGTTTTGTTTTCAACACCATTCTTAATTATTCCCAACTTTTATTGGCTTTTTTTGGTCACTGCTGCCAATGGAGCTGATATTTTTATAGAATTTCCTACAACAACTCTAAGGTCTCTTTCTTTATTTGTAACAGTTAGTTAAGAACCCAGTATCATATTGAGGTTATTGTTTCCCGTGTGCATTACCTTGCACTTGTTGACACTGAAGTATATCTGTTATTCTTCTGCTTACTCACTTAGCTTGGTAAGATCTGTCAGTTTGGGATTTGACTACCCAGAATAATTTGATATCATCTACAAACTTGAAGATTTCACTGTGCACCTGAATTTCCAGATCATTGTTGAAAATGTTGAACAAAACTGGGCACAACACAAATCCTTGCAGGAACCCCACTTTTGCTCTTCCTGCATCCTGAAATGACCAGTTAGATCTACTCTTTGCTTCCTATCTTTTAACCAGCACTCAATTCCTCCAATCCTGTAACAACTCAGTTTTTTTAAAGCCTTTGCTGAGGGACCTTGTTAACTGCTTTTTGAATGTCCATATATATTATATCAATGGGATCCCCCTTGTCCACATGCTTAAAGAACTCTAGCAGACTGGTAAAGCTAAACCACGCGCAGGAAGAAAATGTTTGGCATGCTGAACCATGCCTTAGGTGCTCTTAGTAGCTGTGACCCTGCTCTTGTGGCCAATTTGCATATAATTTGACCAAACTTTTGGACCCTGAGCCAACTGTAGGGAGAGTGTTAGGTAAGGTTACTATATGTCCAGGTTTTCTTGGATGTGTCTTCTTTTTGGGTCCTCCCATCTCTGTCCAGGTGGGTTTTTTAAGATATCAACAAATGTTCAGGATTTTGCTCTGCTCAGCATTGAAGTTTTTCCTGGCATGTTCCAGCTTGCCCTAGCAAGGAGCTACTTGGGGCTAGAGGAATGGGGGAAGGTGACTGGAGTCAGGGGGCATCATGTGCATCTGCATGTGGAGACATACATGCCTGGCTTGCAGCCAGGCAGGGTGGTGGAAGCAAGCCTGGCAGCTGCATGCAGGTAAGTCTATGGGGGCAGGGGTTGGAAGGCCAGAGCTGGGGACTGTTAGGGTGTGCGTGTGTGTGTGCTGTCACTGCGGGAAGCTGTCTGGGAGCTGGGGCTGCAGGGGAAGTGGGGGGAGATGCTTTCTCCTTCAGCAGGGGAAGAGGGCAGGGATGGGGACTGTTTGGGGGCAGCAGGGAGCTGTGTGGCCAGGCCAGTGGCACTGGCCCCAGTGCCTGTGTTTGCAGGGGCCCCAACACAGGGGGATCTGGAAGACAGTGCAGGGATGGGGGAGAAGAGGGTTGCAGATTGGGAGTGAGGGGCACCAGCAGGGATGGTGGGGGGCTGTGGCTTGGGAGTGAGGGACACCAGGCAGAGTGGGGGACTATGGGGCAGGAGCATAGGGCATAGGCAGTACCAGGGGGGTGTGGGTTGGGAGTGAGGGGCACTAGCACAGTTGGGGGGGGTGAAGTACTGTGGATCAGGACTGAGGGGCATAAGCAGAGTGGAGGACTGTGGCTTGGGAGTGAGGGGCAGGGACAGAGCACAAGTATATCGCCACCCTCTCACAGTCCTATTATGCCCCCTCCCCCCAACAGGTTTTGCCTTTTTTTTTAATTAGAAATATGATAACCCTAGTGTTAGGTGAAGTGAGTGAGATCCAGACAGAAGACAAGGGAGGGAGGAGATCCTAGATAGTGTACAGATCTACGTCTAGGATAGAGAACAGAGAGAATAGTAGGGGTGACTGCTAGACTGGGACTAGAAGGAGCAGAAGAGGGCCTTAAATGGGCATAGAGCAGAGGCAGTCAGGGCCAGGGAACAGAGTATACCAAGATAGAAGGTCTGATAAGTTGGGAGAGAATCCTGTATATGGCAGTGGAGGTGGTTTGGCACTGACTAGGGAACAGGTTGGGGTACCTTGCAGAGTCTTAGGGTTGGGATGGGCAGCTGGCCAGAGAGCACACAAGGCATGATATGCTGCTATATGCTATAGTTTTGGCCTTCTAGTCATAACATGCTCTTCGGTATATTCCCAGACCTGGCAACAGGCACAATCTGATGTGTGCCAGTCATACCAAACCGCTGAAGTGCTGTGTGATTGACAGGATGAACAGATGTACATGTAACATGCTTCCTATTCTGAACTTAGCTCATGTGCTTAAAGTTTGTCAGTAAAATATCAATAACATATAGACCTGCAGCCCCATCCCAGCTAAACTTTCTCAGATTTTGCAGATGCTCCCATGCTGCTCCATAGCTAACTGGCTGGTAATCAGGGATCCTAGCATCACTTTTGGCCATGATTCCTCAGAGTCATCCAAGGAAATCTGTTTGGAAACTGAAGAGCTTTATGGTATTTGACCCCCTGCCCCCAGCATCTGGGTTATACTTCCTCTGACTGCCTTACAGGAAGAAGGGCTGAGAATGGGTGACTACCATGTCCTCAACCTACAGTAGTTGACTGAGCAGTGCCATATACAGCTACTGGGTTATACTTTCTGCCCTGTTTGAGCAAATCTGCAATCTAGTGTACTTCCATACAACATCCTTGAATTGTGTTTTGTGCTCTGTGAGTCTGAGACTAACAAGCCCAGTAGGAAAGTGTCTACTCTTACTTCTGAGACAGAGACTGGTAGGAGACTGGTAGGAGTGGACAATTCTAAAGACTTAAATGGCAAGCAGTGATAACAAAATACTTTGGAATGGAAATGCTGCTTTTCTTGAACGAGTACTGGTTTCAAGTTGAGGGGAGATGTTCCTGATCCCATATACCCACATCCTTCTTGAAAGAGTCTGCCTTACAACTTCCTCTACCATTGTAGTTACTTAAGATCTTACAGTCAAGAAGGCTGATGAGAAGGATGTCTGAAAGACAGAGCCAGAGAAGGCCTGAGACTGGGACCTTGTCTGAAGGAAAGGAGTATCCGTGTGTCCTCGCTTGTGATATGGCTAGGACACCAAAGGGAAAGTTTGGTTGTGAATAGTACATCCTGAGACTGCAAAACATAAACCAGATGAATTTGGCTGGGTGGAAGGAATTGTCTAGGATATGAAAACATCTCTGTGGTGGCCTGCATGACCACGGAGTGCAAGGCCATGGCCCTGGGAGGAGCCATGTGGGCCTGCAGTGGGAAGGTCTGGAAATGGCAGGAGGGAATAGGGAATTGCTTAGATGCTGTCTGCTGACTGTCTTGCTGAAACTTCTTTAGTTTTACAAATACTAAGATAAAATTGGCTATAGAATCTTTCTGGTTTTTTTTTTAATGTACCTGCCAGGATGATTGAGTGAAGGTTTACTGTTCCTTCTGTGTCTGATTTGCCCTGTGGCTGTCATATTGTGAATATAGTTCACTGAAGCAAGAACCACTTTTACAAAGAGATTTCTTTATTCCTGCTTTCTGCACACACACAAGAAAGCCATTAGACTCTCAAGCTCTCTCTACATCTTTTTAAAGGTACAAAATCCCCCTTCCCAAAAACTAACCCAATTCAACCAAATGTGTATATACGCACACAATAATTCAAATTTTAATAATCTAACAACTTTTAATCAGTCTTTGTGGCACCCTTCTTAGTCTTGCAACATACCATGGATTTTAATCCTCATTAAATTAAATACATTTATAAAATTCAAACTTGTTTATTTTGGAGTGTCACATCTGTCTTTACACACACTAGGTTTTCACATGAATTAACTCAGGTTCCTGGCTGGCACTGCAGTGGTCCAGTGCTGTCCCCTGCACCCCACATTCTGGGGTCCCCAACCCACCTAGTGCCTGTGCCCTGCCATGCAGCTGTGGAAGCAGGGAGCCAGCAAACAAGAAAAAAAAATGGAAGCAATTTGAAAGTGAAAGCAATTCAAAGGGGCAGCGGGATCCCCCAGGGCTCAGTCCATGGTCCTGTGCTGTTTGTGGGGGCCGAGAAACACTGGCAGAATGGGGCCACTGATGGAATGGAATTGAGGTGCTAGAGACACAGTGATTGTTGGGAGCAAAAAAAACTTTACTTACAGTCCGTACACTGTAGGCACGTTCCTTGAAGTTACAGAACTTAAACAGGAACACAGGCACAGTGAAGCTCACACTCATGCAGGGTATGGGGCGTCGGATGATTCCAGGGGGGAGTCATCGTCAGTTGATCAGGCCTCTTTCGTGGCTTGGAAATGCACATGGGGCTCTGTCCTCATGCGCATCTGAGCACTCCTCTGGTTTGGGCGGGCATCGCCCAAGCCTTTTATTCAGTCAGCGAGCCAATTGCCGACCGACATGTTTGCATAATTTATGGTGGGTCAATCATAAGCATGCACTCTCTGGTGCAGCTGCAAGGTTTTGGTGGGCTCTGATCCTGTACCGAGACTCTTTCCTGCATTGCAAGGGTAATCCCTGCACCCATGCTTGCAATGTGCTCAACACAGCTTTGCAAGGCATCTCTTTAACTGTTTTGCACAGACACTGTTCAACATCTTCATCAGCAACTTGGACGAGGGGGTGGAAAGCACCTTGTTCAAATTAACAGATGACACTAAGATGTGGGAAGAAGTGGGCACACTAGAAGGGACAGGCTGCAATTGGCTCTGGACAGGTTATGGGGTGGGCAGATGAGAATAAGATGGGATTCAATACTGACAAGTGCAGGGTACTGCACCTAGGGAAAAAGAACCAACAGCATACCTACAGACTGGGGAACTCCCTTCTTGTCAACACAGAGGCAGAGAAGGATCTTGGAGTCATTATAGACTCCGAGATGAACATGGGCCGCCAATGCAGGAACACAGTCAGGAAGGCTAACCGCACCTTGTCATGCATCCACAGATGCATTGCAAGCAGGTCCAAGGAGGTGATCCTCCCCTCTATATAACATTGGTCAGGCCACAGTTGGAGTACTGCATTCAGTTCTGGTCGCCGCATTTCAGGAGGGATGTGGACAACATCGAGAGGGTCCAGAGAAGGGCCACTCACATGATCGGGGGCAGTAGGGTAGGTCCTACAAGGAGAGGCTATGGGACCTGAACCTGTTCAGCCTCCACAAGAGAAGGCTGAGAGGGGATCTGGTGGCCGTCTATAAACTGGCCAAGGGAGACTAGCAGGCAATGGGAGAGTCCCTGTTTCTCTGAGCATTACTGGGAGTAACAAGGAATAATGGCCATAAGTTGACAGAGAGTAGATTCAGGCTAGATATCAGGAGCACTACTTCACAGTCAGGGCGGCTAGGAGTTGGAACCAACTTACAAGGGAAGTGGTGCTCACTCCTACCCTGGGGGTCTTCAAAAGGAAGCTAGATATACACCTTGCCAGGGTGATTTGACCCCAGCATTCTTTCCTGTCCATGGCAGGGGGTCGGACTTGATGATCTGCTCAGGTCCCTTTCCACCCTACCAACCAACTAACCAACCAACTATGAAACTACAAAAAACTTGTACAGCATCTGGTGGACAAAAAGGCTCATTACACATCTCTGAGTGCTTTTGTGTTTGCATGCAACAAATCCATGGACACGACACTTTAATTCCCAATCCGAATTAAACTACATCTGATGAGTTTTAGTTTAATGCACAAGCAAGACTTTTAAAGCATCTTGAAATCCTGCTCATGCAAACAGACATGCGGTTGCACCGGATGAAAGGGCAAAAACCATGGTGGCATGCAAATAACCCCCTAGGCAACATATTTCTGTACTGTCTTGGTTGGTCTGTGCTGTAGTTTCTGTGTTGTATCACTCAGTCTATGTTCATGGGAAAAAAAAAAAAGACTACTTTTCCATGTCCTTTTCCAGTTTGCACACTGTTTGTTCCTTCTCTTGTCCTTTCTGGATGTGCTATAGGGTTTTCCTGTTCCTTATGTAGATGTTTCCTTCACTTGTCTCCTCTTCATAAGATCTAAGAGCTACCTATGAGAGACAACTGCCCCTAAATCCATGTTTTACCAATGTGCACACATACCTTGTCTTGGGGTAGCAATGGTTCTAATTTCCATGATCCCAAGTCATAATACCACTTTTGTTTATATTTATCATGAATCTCATAAGCATTTATGTCAATTTGTTATTTCTTGTCAGTGGTTACCAAATCAGGTAGTCTTGCTTGTTCTAAGTTTCCTGTTAAATAAGAATTGACCTGGCAAAACCTCATGTTTCAAGGAGATTCTTTATAATTTAGTAATGCCACAGATCCTTTAGTAAGGATCTCTGTAAGACTCCTCTGCTCTATTTAGCAATCTTTGTATTATTTTGACACCCTTTTCTACAAGTCCATTAGACTATGTATATGTTGGGCAAGAGGTAATGTGTGTGATCCCATCATCCTTTGCAAAGCACTTGAACTCATACGCACCAAACTGTGTTTAATTGTCAGACTTGACCACAAGTGGTATTCCATGTTTGTCAAAGATAGATTTTGTGCATGTTATTACATGCTTTACAGCAGTGTTCACAAGTCTTGCTGTTTCCAGATGGTGAAAGTAATAGTTTAAAACCAAAACAAAGTTTTCTTCCAGCACGGGTGAACAGATTTATGGCTAATTTGGACCCTGGAGCCAATTCTTCCACGGTCACTAACACTGGATGTTTTGCTTGACTGTCTGTATTTCTGACAGGTTGAACATGCTTTAATATACTGTTCTATGTCCGTATTCATTTGTGGCTAGTACAAAGTTTTTTTCTAGCCCTTTTTTTTGTATTTCTCTATACCCAAGTGTCTTTCATCTATTTTCTGTAACGTATCTTTGGGAACAACAAGTCTGTCTTTTCTAAGCAAGAAAATGTGTGCCCATGTATTACTGACAACTCTGCTTGAAACGGATAATAAGGACTGGGACCTTGCAGGCCATCCTGCATTAATGGCTTGCATTACTATTTGTAAGGTCCAATCTTATGCTGTTCCATGTATGAGTATAATCCACATATTATCAGAAACTGGGCACATTTACTTTCATAAATTGACATGTATAATATCTAACTCTAGGTTTGGTTCCACTTGTGTTTTTTTAAAAGCTATAGACTGAGTATCCATCACCACTAATTCTCTGGTTTATATTCTAATCTTAAATCATATAACTGCAACTGAAAGAACAGTCTCTGTAAGCTTGGAAGCAAGCCCCCTTTGTGCTATGCCATCAGTGGGCTGTCATATCTAGGCAAGTCTACCCATGAAATTAATATGAACCTTATTGCACCGGAGTTTCTTGCTCTCATGCATATGGTTTGAACATGCATCAGGGACTGCAGCATGTTGAGTCAGGTCAGAGCAGCTCCAGCTGGCATGGGTGCAGGGGGCCAGCCTGCTAGCCTGGAACTGCTCCTTCCTGGCTCAAATTGCTGTGCTGGGTCTGGCTGGGACATGAGGTTACTGCAGTGCAGGGCTAGCCAGTAGCCAGTCCCTAGCACTGAAGCACCTACATGCCACAGCCAGCTGGGTCAGCCTCTACCGATGCATTGCTGTACACTAAAAAACTCTGTAGCAAGGTAGCACTTGTAACACTAATCTCCCATGTAGGAAGACAAAGATTTTTTTACATCTGTGCAGCAGAGCTGCGGTTTCTTTTTCAGTTTGTATGTACTGACAATCAGTTTTAATTAAAGCCCTGGAAGCATAAACTATGGGTCTCCAGTGCTCTCAAACTTCTTTATGAGTGCTGTCTTAAATTCTTCCTTAGCAGCATTTTGTCTGGCATTTTCTGTCACAGAGGGCATTCAGACAAGCTATTTGAGGCACTGCAAACCTCACATGGTACATGTGCGACTGTTTGCTGCACTGCAAATTTGCAGCCTGGCCAAAATTTGATACCAGGAACTTCTGGTAACAACAACAAAAAAAACTGCCACAAAGAATTGGTACAGTGCATGCTCCAGGACGACTGGAAGCTGAGTTCTCCAGGGAGATGCTTTGGCTGTCAGCCAGAGCACGTCCACTGCTTTATGTGTCCCCCAGCTCCTTCAGCATGCCAGGAGCTAGGAGGAGAAGGGAAACAACAGTTTCCCTGAAGTGGAACATTTTGCTCTGCAGCAAACCCCACATGCAGGGGCATGTGCAGCTGCAAAGAGCAGAGGCACAAATTTGTGGTGCTGCAATTTGTGCCACACCAAAAGCATGCCCCTGCATGTGGAGGCATACTCATAGAATCTAGGTTCTGGAGCCTTTTGTAATAACTGTTATAGGCTTTTAAATTCCTCATCATGATGAACTTACTATATCCAGTGTTTATTTTCATGAAGTTCTTAGGTTGCTGCATTTTTTTGCACCAGATTAGGTACAAACTTCCCCACAAAGTTTACCATGCCCAGAAATGTTATCCCTCCTAATATAGGAAGGTGGCATATTACGAATTAATTGTACCCTGTTGGTTCTATCTGTATGCCTTGATCTGTTAACTTTTCATCCAAATATGTTAGTTTTCTAACTCTAAATTTGCACTTTTGTCTGTTTGAGTTTTAACCCTGTTGACTGAGCCCTTTCCAAAGCCTCTGGTCATGTTCCTCCACTGAATATCTCCCTATTAAATTATAATCTATAGACAATTTGGAACCTTCAATGGCACCGAAAAATTGTTGTATATATTTATGAAACAATTCTGGTGCAGTATGTAACCCGAAAGTCAATCTGGAAAGTAGGCTCTTTTGTATGGAGGGTTGAACATACACAAATGTCTATTTGTTTTTGCCAAACACAAAGTGAGGCATCTAATTTGGAGATGCATGTTGCCAGTGCCATAAACTCTAAAGATTTCTTCCCTGGTGGGAATGGGAAAATGTTCCTGTTTGACATACTGAGTTTATTTGGGTCTAGTCAAAAGTGAAGAATTACATAATTTTTGCACTATTACTAAAGAATCAACCCACTGTCACTTCTTCGACTTTTTCAGTAATATCCTCATCAACCAGTTTCTCTAGACCTGCTTTTTGGATTTGTTTTAGGATGAAAGTAATTCTTCTAAGAGCATGTATTGTGTGAGTATATGGTTCAGACAGCTCAATCTTACTTTCTTTGTTCTGCTTCCCAAGCCCCTCAAATACATCCTGAAATTTATCTTCAATTTTACTGTGCTCCTCTATGGTATATATTCTGTGAATAAGACCCAGTATTCAACAGGTCTTTAGTTCTAATGTAGAAACACATGTTCCTGGCACAACCACAAACTGAATTTTTTTCATTACCATTTTTTATCTTTATCTCCAGCTCACATGTGCCAACAGCAGGAATCAACTCCCTCCTGTAAGCTGGGAGCATTATCTGCTTGCTGCGAGTACTTGATTTCTTTTTCAAGCCCTTTATAATATAGTCTGGTATAAACCCTTTTTCAAACCCCAGGGAAGTGTCCTTTTTCAAGCCCTTTACAATATAATTTGGTATATTAGCTTGTGCACCAGAGTCCAGTTTAAAAGCCACAGGAGTTCCATTTGTTTCCAGCATGATATTTTAATCTTTTCACAGTCATCTTCTTCTCATGCCTACACAACATTTGACCATTTTGTTACACATGCTCATGCCCATGTGTTGCGCTTTGCAAAGCCTTTCATTGTACATATGCCTTCAAGCAGTGGGCATTGAAGCAGGTGTTACAGTCTGAGGCTGTGTACCTTACAGATGGTTAAAAGAGTGGTATGGCCCCATTTCTTCACGAGTTCCTGGGATGGTCCAACTCCACTACATAGGCAGTTGAGACATTGCCACCTTTGTCATGGTTCATCAGTCCCTGGCTGTAAGGACTCAGCTGCTGGAATGTCCATTTTTCTGCTGTCAGGTATTTTCTTCAGCCTCTGAAGAATTGTATATATGTTGTAATATTCCTATATACAGTTCTTATATACAATACAGTACAATAGTACAATTGTATGTTGTACTATTCCTACATACAGTTCCTCTTTACTGATGCTTGCAGTGTTGCAAACCACCTCGCAGTGCAATGCTTGCACATACAGACATTCAGGGAGGTGAGGGGGAGATTACAGCACATCAAAAATGGCCATCCAATCTAACTTAGCTTGCCCTGGTGCAGACATTACACTTGGATTCCTAGTTAGGTCTACCTAAGTGTGGATGGTACAGAAGGTGAGGAAGGTTAGATAAGTCAGAAAAATGGCCAGCATGGTCTAAGTTAATTGTACCTCAAAAGTAGTTTAACTTAGATTGGTTCTGGTGAGACCAATCTAATTGAACTTCTGTATAGTTCCCAGTGTACCTCCAGGGCTGGGAAAACCCAGCTGCTGGCCTCAGCCCTGGGGCTGTTCATTTTCTACCCCTTCCCCTTCCTTCCCACCCCTGGCATTGGGCTTTTTTTTGCCCTCAGACAGAAAACCACCTCTACCACCCTCCCAGACCAGTCAGCAGTCCCTCAAGCCTGCCAAAACCTCTATCCTGCAAGCTGCTCCTGATGTCAGTTTAACTAGCATTTGCCAATGTTAGAAGGCAAGAAAGTAATTCGGGGTGGAGGGAGAGGAAGTAGGATAGAGGGGTTAGTTTGTTGGGGAGGTTGTTTGTCTGGGATTGGAGGGGTAACCAACCCTCCAGTCCTGGGGAAAAAGAGCTTCCCCCTTCCCCCTCAAGCCTTCCCATGAACCCCACTAGTTGCTGTGACTCACCAAACCCTCCTAGACCCTAGCAACACCCCTGCAGACCCTACTTACCCCCCAATTCCTCTAATTCCCTAAGTCCCTACAGATGCTACTTGCCCTCAAACCCCTAAACCACTCCATGGCTCCTGCTGCACCCCCAAATCCTCCCAAACCCCTCATGAACCTGCCTGCTCCCCAGTCTCTCCAAGCCCCACATCACAAGCTACAATATGACATGGGAGGTCAAGTCTAAGGCCCCCTCAAGGCAAGATAAGTATTTTGTAGATCCTTAGGTCTCCCCTGTTCTGGGTAGATGCTCTAACTAGTCTATAGCTGGGCAAAAAGTAGGGCAAATGCATTTCAAAGAGTTGTGAGTTTCAGGGATTTATATAGGCTTATATGCATCCATGGCAAGATTGAATCACAATGGAGATAGAAGTAGGTGACTTGGAGTAGCACCGAAATGCTTCCAGTCATGTGAAATAGGAACACACTTTTTTGCATGGGGTGAAACTTTAGCTGCATAAGGTATTTACACTTGCACATGTGATCCAGGTAATATGCAAAGTGAAATAGTGTATCATTGAGTGACTCAGTATTCAAATGAAAGTAGAGCTGGAAGGAAATTCATAAGGTCATCTAGTCCAACCTTCTGATTAAGACAGGGTCACCCCTGACTCTTAACTGTCAAGTGTTTGTCCAACCTGCTCTTGAAAATTTCCAGGAATGGAGATTTCACAACTTCTTAAGGTACCCCATTCCCATATGTGACTTAGATGCAGGGGCGATGAACAGGGGATGCATGCAGGTGCACTTGCAACCACTGAGCATGGCGGTGCACCCTTTAAAAAAAGGCACCACAGACACTGTTGGAGGTGCCTGCAGGTGGTTATTGCTTGCCACTGCCAACACCACCAGCAGCATCTGCGGCAGTCCATTATCCCCACTGGACACTGCTGACACTGATGGCAGTGTCTGCAGGTGGTCGCTGAACCCTGGCCGGTGCTCACCACCTCCCGCCCCTTCCACCAACAGCACTGGCGGCATCTGCAGGAGCTCCCCTGCTTACTGCTGCTGCGCTCCCACCACCACCACTGTGCCTCCCCCAGGCACTGGGGGCACGTGTTGTTCATGCCTAGATGGCTGCTGACTGCATGTCACATATAAGAGGCTGACAGCAGAATGATCACCTTCTTCTCTGTCCAACAGTAAATCTGGGAAGGAGGTGGAGCAGGAAGTAGTAATGTGGTCATGCCTCCCTCCTGAATTTCCTCTTCCATTTATATCATCCACCAGGGGTGTGACCCTGCCAAAGCCAGATTGCCAAGTTGGACTGGCAGCTGGCTATGCTTGAAGTGTCAGCTAAGGGTGCATCTGAGATGTGGTGTCAAGCCTCTCTCCCTAAGCTTGGCAGGGATCAGCAGCATCTGCTGAGAGCCTGGAGCTGAACTGCCCAGTACCTCTTCCTGAGCCAGGTAGGGAGACAGTAGCACTTGCTACATTCTGCCAGCCCCACAGGCCAAAGACTCAAAGCTTAGATCTACTGCAGCATGGGCCTTGGGCTGCATGGAGTACGTACCATGTGTAGCATGTATCCCGGACCAGTGCCACATAAGTGCTATGTGTTTTGTATTCCCAGACCAGCCAGCACAAGTGCCATGTACTGGATCTGGCATAATAGTGGTGCCTTTGTGGGCCGAATCTGGCCCACAGTGCCATCCGTGTACCATTCATCTGGCCTGTGAATCAGCCCTGAATCACTCATCCAACCAGTGGGGTCAGATGAGTTTGATATCTCTGAGACAGGGATACAAAATCCAAGTGCCCTGATTCCTAAGTCACTGTGTAAGCCACTGCCAGTGCTCTCTTCCTCTTTTCTACAGGCTTTGTATCAAATATTCAGTTAGCAGACCTATTACCTCTCTCCAGTTTGCCTTGCAAAATCACATTCTGACAACTTAAACATTTTGCTGCATGATTGCTCGGCCTGTGTTGTGCAAAAGTAATGATATATTAAAGCCTCATATTTGGCAGTGGATCATTAAAACTATGTAGATTTTCAAATATAAAACATTTCCTAGAGGGCTTGTAGATGTTTTAAGGGTATTTAAGACAGCTGTTATTTTTATCAGCAATAAACAGAAAGTATCAAATATTTCCCCACAGAGTGCTTTTATGCACTGCAGATTGTGGCTATTCATGTATGTTTTCCAAAGTATTGTGAAGTGAGAATCTTATGAACCCTTTGGAGATTCAAACCCTACTTGCCATAATTGCATTAATGCATCTTTTTATAACCACAGAAGCCAGAAATTTTTTTTAATTTCAATATTGTTTAAGTCACTGTCTGGCTTTTTGGAATGATAAACTGCAATTTTTTTCCTTAGATGAAGCTTAGAATCTACTGGGTAGATAATTAGATGAGCAGATGAAAATAAAGGTATAAGGGATGCTTTTATATAAATTCCCCCCCTGGCCTCTTGTAATTCCATTATTTATCCCTGCATGTTTCCTGTCCTTCCTCCTGTTGATGTGTGTTTTGTTCAAACAGCAGCAGTAACAATCCTTCCCTACTGTGCCATGCTGTGGAAAGAAACAAAAGAAAGGAAAGTCAGCCTAAATGTTGCCTGAATACATAGCATGTCAGAAGCATGTTCTATTGTTTCCATGTGCAAACCTCCCTCATTCCAAATGAAGGGGTTATAGTTGAATGCTGACTTGATGGGGCCTGGTGAGATTTCAGGGGTCACTGATTTAGAAAGGAAAAGGTTTTTTATACTTTGTCCCTTTTCTCCTACACTTTTTCCCACCTCTTTCCAAAAGAGTTAGGACCTAGACCCAGTGACTTTTTTTTCCATTGTTGAATATTTGTCTTGAACCATTGCTCAATATATTTCTTCAAAAAGTTCCATTTTACTACTTCCATTACGTCCATTTGCTTCTGCTCTCACAGATCCTGACAGCATATTTTTCATGCTTTCTTCTTGATAATTTTCTACCAGTCACCGATTTATCTGGATAAATATCTAGAAGACACAATGGGCCAGCTCCTATTCCACCTCTTAGTTAGCTAAAACCTAGTCTATTTCTGCTCAGGTCCCAAAACTAAGAAGTTAATGCACCTTCCTTTCTAGTGACCTATCATCTTAGTCTTAAGACTAAACTACAGAAAACAGCAAGATAAGAACCCATCACTTTTTGCAATATTTTTATATTCAGTTCTTTGCCCACACTTTTCATTGATACCATTAGATCTATATAGTACATGATAATGTAGAATTAACACTGCTGGAGGTTTCTAAGTGATAGATGGTGGGGCCAGACTTACATGCCACTTATACAGCTATTGGGAGTAACAGAATTTGGGCCTTATTGGCCAGCATTTAACCTGTAGGTGAATAACCATATTACAGTCTCTCTTTCTATTATGTTAGTGAAGTGTGATACAAGTGTTGTGAATTGCAAGGGCAACTTCTGAATTTTTCTTTGAAAATAGATTCCCTTAAACTCAACGGGAGTTAGAAGCCTATATACTCTTGAAGATCTGGGCCTTAGTTTCTTCTGTAGATGATGACAATGCCAAACATTCAGCCCAAATGCTTTCAGAAAAATGTTGTAAATGTGAAAGATACATTGGTGCTGCTTTGGATGACATTAACTTGGGTATTGATTGTTTATTTAAAAGCTTTTACTGGTTGCCATCAGCCAACATATAATACTATTACCCAGAGCTATTTTTAAAGGACACTGTCAATCACCAGGAAGCTTTCCTCAGCTTTAATCCTTGTACTAGCTTGTCCCCATTTTAAGGATAATACTTAATGTCATCATTCGCAGGCACTTCTACAATCCAGATCCTTAACTCTAAGTGTAATGAGTTTCATTTTCCAAAAAAACTTAGCACCAGTGTTGGAGGATACATTTTTAAAGAAGCTTCTTTAGACACCAGAATGAGTCTTGAGATTTTTTAAATATCTGGCCACATGAAAATATTAATACTAGAACTGAAAGCTTTAAACTATTACCGTTAGATGTAAAGAATGCTAAAATAAATAGGAGTCCTTCTCTGCACTTCAGTAGGCTTTGAATTGGTCTTCTTCACACTAAAGTGAAAGACAAGACTTATTAACTTCTGTGGAAAAAGAATTTGTCCATTAATTGTTTTAATCAGAGAATACAAATATCATGATGAACAATGTTGTTTCTAAGAATTAAGGAAGATGTTATTTCAGTCCCGCTTTATTTCATTTTAAATTGAAGAATATTGATAACGGTAGACAACATGTATAGTTTTAATGTTGCTGCATGTTGATTTTTGAATCAATAGCAATTCTAACATTTGTTAGGGCTAATTTGTTTAATGTAGAAAATCAACACTATACTCTCATTTATTATAGTGCAATTCACAATGTTGTTAGTAATTTTTTAATTCCATCTGAAGAACTTCAGCTTTGGAGATATGACTGTAGATATAAACCTTGGCTTTTACTAGTGGAGTTTACATCATAGCAAATGTAATTTACCCTTATTTCAACGCAGTCATTAGCACAATTAACTGTATTGCACTAGAATATGACACATATTAGCATCATGCTGCAAAACAAGATTAACTTCTTTGACATCAGTTTCAGTAGATTCCTCTGAAGTTACTGGGAATCTTTCTACTGATAGAAGTGACTATGGTCCTATCAAAGTTCATAGGGTTTTTTTTTCCTTTTAGCTCTTGCAAAGTCATTTCAAGGGCTAATGTACATTTTTATGTATTACTAGATTCCTTTAGATGCCATCCAAAAAGCATGCACAAATGAAACTTGTGAAGATGTATAGCAGTATAGATGTATTAAATCCACAGGGTGGTTTGGGGCTAGAGTAACTAAAGAACCTTGCTGTGGTTCTAGAGGTGTGAGTTAGAGGTTTGCTCTGATCCTGTGTCAAAGATCATAGATGGATAAATCAAGTATAAATGGATATTTTATCCTTTTTTTGATTGGGACAGTCAAAGCTAGTTGGAATTAATGCTGTGCCCTTTATGTGCTGAAAATTGCAGAAACTGACTTACCCTAATCATCTAGCCTGATGTAGTACCTGGGGGCAGTATTGACAATGGGCTATAACTGGGCTCTGTTTGGCAAAAGTGATGTGTATGTACAGCTCAAATGAGGTTAACATGAGCTGGTTTCTGTATATATGAAGTACCATACCATACAAAGTACTCTAAAAAATCGGGTTCAGGGTGTCTCAAATTGGACACCCACGGCACATCCAGATGAGTAGGAATGTGTGCTTTGTGGTGCCTCAAAGGCTTCTAAGGTGCCACAAAATGCACACAGTGCATGTCAAAAGGTTATCTGCGCTGTATAGTTCCAGTGTAGAGCCAAAATTAAATACTAGGACATCTTAGTATCTAAAAAAAACATACATCAAAAAAAAGTGGCTGCAGTGTGGATTACCCAAAACTGGAGTCTGGTTGACCAGAGCCAAACCCTGCCCACTAGGTTGCATGTGCCCAGATTGCCATTGAAGCCCCGGGAGGCCCCAGGACCTTAGGTAAGGCTGCTGGGGCCAGTCCAGGTGCTGGCCTCAGAATCTCCTACCTCACCCAGGGCAATCTGCCGCTCAACAAAGAGCATATGCAAGATCATGCCCCAAGAACAACAAGCATTGGCACAACTGTGCTGCTGCCATTAGTCTCTGGGGAAACGCATGTTCCTGTTCACAGGAACACAATCCCATAGTCTGCTGATAATTTTGCCCTAATTCCATTTATACAAAATACCATCAGCTAACCCCAAAGGAATATTGCAAGGATACATTTATTTACATGTGTAAAGAACTGAGTTACCATAAATATATGGCAGAAGATATCAAGAAGGCAGAAGCTAGAAAAGTCCATGAGGAAAATAATATTTATGGGACTAAACTCTGTTGGATAGTATGCAGTATATAATACCTGGGATCATAAGTTTGAGGACCACTCATGGAAGCAGAATAAATCAGAATACCAAAATGAAACTTATTAACTGAGCATGGTTTATCATATGCACTGAGGCCAGAAAAAAAAAAGTATGGTATTATCATATATAATGCATACACACCGGAGAGGCAAATTAAATTTGCACAACCATCCTTAATACTAGCATTTCTTAACTTTTGAGTGATGCTTTTTTATTGTTAAATGACATTTCAGTGGTACATCGTCTCTGACCTTATTGCTTATCACTTCTCCGGGTATATTTTACACTGATGTAAAATAGCAGAATCCAGCCCATAACCTTGAATGTTATTTCTATTCTCTGCTGTTTCACTTTAGTCTGATTGCATCTAACTCCTAATGTTTGAGTTGTTTCTTCCCAGACAAATGGAGCACTCATATACTAGACAGGAAAAATGCTGACTTAATTTTTTACTACTGTTATCAAAGTCAAAAGTAAAGGGGAAAAAAAAAATCACAGCTTTATGTTGTTCACAGCTTTGTATTGATTATATTGTCCACATTTGTGGCTTTTATCTACATTTAACTGAGTCTACTGCACACTCGATGAAATATTGGCATCATTGCCATGTTAATGATGAATGGCAAGAAAGGAGTTTCCTAATAAATACCTGGAAGTTCCCAGAACTCTTTATCAAGTAGGCATAAAAATACTCTTTGTGTGTTCTCTCTCTCTAAGACACAGATTGCCTCATTTCCTCCCTCCTGTATTTGGAGCAGAGACTTCCCACAACCCCCACCTACTAAGCATCTGTACAAACTCTATGTACCTTGCTAGCCAGGGAATGTACTTTTTCCCTCATTCTTCTGCTTCTGTGATATGCACAAACATTTGCTAAGTACAACATCTTTCATTCATGCTGCAATAATGAGATGCTGAACATGCACAGTATTTTTTTTAATAGAGAAGAAAAATGTTGCATTTGAAATTTGTTTTATTTTTGGACTGGTTTGTAGTGCTCAGCTATAGTTTGGAGCAATTCTTATTGTAGAGGAACTCCTCTTCCTGTATTCCTACTGACTTCTTACTGATGATTAACTTTCTTCTTCTTCTTCTATTGAATTCATCACCCTACTTTTATCCCAGAAATAAATTAAACAACAACAAATCAGACATAGCTGTGCCATTCATTACTTTGTTCGTTTGCTTGCATATTATAAAACCTGTTGTCTCTCCTTCATCTACTTGAATCTTTCAGATGGCAAAGGGTGACTTCTTTATCTATATTTGTACATCAGTCACCACCATAAAGAAATCATACTGAAATTAAACATCATTTGAGATGGAATCCCACTGACTAATCACCAGGGATCCTGGGATTCTCTGATTTAAAAAAAAAATCCCCAATTTTAAGTTAAAAATAAATAACCTCAAATCCACATTTTTTCCATGATTTAAGTGAAAAATCCAGTTCTAAATGACAACTGCCATTAAATAACAGGATCTCTAAAGCCAGCACCAAAGGATAGCTTCTACTTATGGCTAGCAATGTACCACCTGATATCAGAAGAAAAGTAGTGAGCCAAAAAAGAAAGATCATAGTAGATGGAAGACCCTCCTCATCAATTCTGTGGTCACACAGAAGTAACTAATTGGCTTAAAACGTGAAAGAGTTTTGTGACCCTTTTTACAGTCTTGGATGTGGCAGCTGACATATGACTGAGGTTATAGAAGGAAAGATTATGTGCAGTCAGGTGTTCTTCAATGGACCTGGGACCCCAAGAGGGACAGATATAGGTTGGCCAACATAGCAATGCTTGAATTTCCTGTGCATGCAAACTGAAAGTTTAAAACCAAACACGATCAAAGGGGCAACTCTAAATACATGAATATATGTGACTGTGGTAATGTGCAGACCACGGAGCACATCCTCGTTTGCAGACTCCTTAGTGAGACCTGCATGCAGGAGCACCTTAATGCAGCAATGGAAAGAGCTATCATTCGTGCATGATCTGGAAAACATTTAGTTCAAGGACATGAGAAGAAAAAGAGGAGGAAGAACAGGAAGAAGAAGGAGGAGGAGGAAAAGGAGAAGAAGACGGAAACAAAGAAGACGACAGTGGGTTTTATCACAAAATAAGTTTTCTCAATACTAGTAATAGATGTGCTTATTCTTTTCTGTCCAAATTTTGCTTTCAAAACTTTGCTAGAGTATTATGGATACACAATTTTTACATATGCTAGTTTCATCACCTGCTTAATATGAAGAGGTTCTGCTTCAGACAGGACATAATAGCAGTCTTCAAATACCTGAAGGGCTGCCATGAAGAAGGGGGAAAGCACCTTTTCGTTCTTGCTGCAGAGAGGAGGACACAGACCAATGACTTGAGTTTGCAGCAAAGTATATTTAGATTTGATATCTGGAAAAAACTTCTTGAGAAGTTTACTGAGAATAGTGAGGCAGTGGAATAGATTGCCTAGGGCTAGGGCATCACTGGAGGTGTTCAAGAAGAGGTCGGACAGCCACTGTTTTGTCATGATCAGGTGCAGCTATTTTCTAGCATGAGTATTTTCCATGTTTCTGGGATTTAGTGGTTGTTCCTGCCTTCCCCTCTCTCCCCTCCCTTTTTTTTTCCTGCTATACATGTTAGGGTGTTTTTAAGCCTCCCCAGAAGCACTGGATGTTGGCTACAGCTAAGGCTGGGGATTTCAACTGGGATGTGCCAATTCTCTGGTTATGAGCAAAGCCAGCAGTTCCTGGATAGAAGGTCTTGCTCCTCCATTCAGGGTTAGATTGACATATTTAGCATCAGGAAGGAATTTTATCCCATGGTTAGATTGGTATGGACAGCAGGGTTTTTTGTATTCCTCTTTAGTGGGGGAGTGGCCTTCTACCTGGGACCTCTTAAGCATATATTGACAATATAGAATGTGGTGCTGTGGTTCCCCTGCTTTACCTGTGGCAGGTTAGGCTGTTAGGTCTTTTTTTTTCAGTGCCGATGGTAGTCTTAGGTAGTGTTTAGTTTGTGGTTGTGTGGGATGGTTTGGATAGGAATGATCCTGCCTCAGGCAGGGGGTTGGACTAGACGACTTAGAGAGGTTCCTTCCAGGTCTACTTCTGTATGTCTATGATAATATGTTGAGGCTACTCAGTGTCATTGTTTAATGAATGAAAATCAGCTGGACTCACTTTTACAATGTATTCAAAATACACTTAAGAGAACTAGCTGAATAATTCAGTGCTTAGTAACAGAAAGAAGCAGAGATTTATAAATTATTTCTAACTGTGTATTTTAATAGCACAGTATAAAATTTCAAAAAACGTTTAAGAAAATGCATTTTAAATATTAGCAGAATAATTAACAGAATAAAATGGAAAGTGGCAAAAGAGTCCCTGAAATACAGCCTGTCCCTTGTTACCAGCTAATTAGAATGCATGTCCACCTACTGCAACACAGTATCAAAAACCTGTAATAAATTAAAGACAGTTAATGAAAAGTGTCCCATTTCATTTCACAATGTAACAGCCACTGGAGTAATTAATTTATATTATGGCACATAATAAAAGTAGGTTAAAATTAATTTTTCTGTTTGAGGCCTAACACTAGACTTAATAACTGTAGCATGTGATAATTTGCCTAGTTTGGGAAAATAGAATTTAAAGTTATCCAATTTCTAAATAATTACTGATGGACTCTTAGTTCATAACTACCTAATTAACAATGAAACCAACTCATGTCTGTACTTTTAATTAACTATTGATGGATCTTGCTTTCCCAGTTAAAGCTTGTGTTTAAATAGCTGTAGGGACAAAGATGTGCTTTGCGGATCTCTCCTCTGAAGCATTGTCATAACAAAGAGAATCTTCTGCGTCATGAGGAGAACAAGACAGAGATGGGCCAACCTGATTTAGACCACTGTCTGGAAACAGTATACACAAGAAAATGAAGATAATAGTGTAGGCAGGTATATGGTGTTGTCTTTCTTTCACGTATCCAGCATGGATAAAGTAACATTTTAGGTCTCAGTGCTGAATATTGTACATATATTTACATACTTAATAGTTCTATTGAAGTACTTAAGCCCCAGCCAAAGCTGAAGCCCCAGTCTCATGTGTATGATTAGTTTGTTAGTAGGAATAAAGAAAAGACAACTCTGGACTGGATCACTAGACTAGATTGAGACCCAAACTGGCTCGTAGAGATAATAGCAAGGAAGATGCTTGTCATATTGAGCTTCTAGAACTGAGGAAGGTGGTTCTTCTTAGGTGGTTTCAGGACTAGAGCTTTATCCTGAAAAGGGCTAACTACTGATGAAGGTGCTGATATCCCACATTTCTCCCTGACAGAGTTCAGAATCCTCAGCATTTTGTATGATCAAGCAAGCCCCTATTCTCATTGTATATGAGCATGAGAATGACAATATATTTTTCTGCTCCTGGCAGCCAAGAGGAATTAAACAAATGCAAAACATATAAAAGCATAGAACGTTGAATGTAAAGGTTCTGTCACCATTTCCACCCCAAACCCTTATCAAAAGGCGTGATACCATATACAGTACTATATAAAAGATATTTTGACTATTTTTGATCTTTTTCTTTTTTGTTCTTCCCATGGAGTTTATACATTGTCCTTCTATTCAGCAGCTTGATGCAATATTTTTGGCAGAGGCTTCTCATAAAGCTTGATGGCCAACACTTTCAAAAGATTTGTATTGTCTCAGTTTACAACTGGAAACACAGTGTTAACTGAGCAGTCGAAGTTAAGTTTATGAAAGCTTCATCACTCCATAAATCTAGTCCCAGTGTGATTCTAATTAGACACCTAGACATTTTGGTATGCACAGTTATTAATTCTGTATTAATCTGTAAGAATAAGAAATGTTTTCTCATTGATTTTTATATTCTCAAGTACCGCTGTGTAGACCCAACGAGCACTGATTTCATTCCATCCCACCATGCCAAATTGTCTCAGATCCAGAATGTAAGCACAGAAGAACTAAAAATATTCTCATCTAAAAGCAATCATTTCTATTGTTTGTATAATAGCTGTGTTCTTCCATACCTTACTGAGATTTGTCTCCCAATTAGCAACTATAGGATGACAATCCCATAATAAGATTCCATCTCAATATATGTGGAACGTATTAGGAAAAGACAAATAAAATGAAAGGAAAAAATAACATTAACAACTATCATTTCTATAATTCCTATTTTCAGAAGTACATTTTCAGTTGTATTGGTATGCTTTTCACTGACTTTAGTGGGGATGCGCAAGTTTAAGTCTCCTGTAATCTGCCTTCAACATTTCTCCTTAGTGTTTTAGAAGCTCAGTAGTTTTTTTTCTAGAATTTGGGCTTGATTGGTGACTACTGTTATTTCTTCTGTTGCTGCTTTTGTCAACAGAACTGAATACGAAGTAAGAAAATGCATGCAAAGTAAGAAATCAGTGGTTCTCATTTAAATTTTTTAGCTATCTTTGTATTAATTCATAATTAACTTAAAACATACACTAGGTTTAGTACTGCTTAGTCTGGTGTCTTTCTGTGAGCATGCCTAGGGAAACAGATTCACTACTAATATCCAGGAGTCTCTGGAGACACTGGGGGGCTAAACCCAAAAAAAAAAAAAAAAAATTAAGCACCATGCCATTCCACCATGGAATACATGATCCTGAATTAGTGAAGAAGGAGAACATGGGGAACCTGCAAGCCATGGGGCAGCCAGAACTACAGCACAGGTAAGCAATGAGAAGGTGAGAAATAAGGGGCCCCTTGGGACTCGGAGTCAGGGGGCAGCAAAGGCACCAGTTGCAGGGCTCAAGTGCCTATATACTAATGCTAGGAGCATGGGGAACAACCAGGATGAACTAGTGGTCCTGCTTGCACAAAACAGCTATGACTTAATAGGGCTAACGGAAACCTGGTGGGATTCATCCCACGACTGGGCGGTACATATTGAGGGTTATAGATTGTACAGAAAGGACTGGATGGGGAAAAAATGGGAAGGGGTTGCACTCTATGTCAATGAGCAATATACAGTGACCCTCATCAAGATGGAATCAAAGGATGAGGAAGTAACAGGACTGTGGGTTAGGTTACATGGGGGGCAAGGAGAAAGGGATTTGGTGGTAAGGGTTTGCTACAGATCCCCACACCAAGGGGAAGAAATAGATTTGGGGCTCCTGAAGCAGCTCTCAGAGACCATAAAAGCTAAAGAGGCGGTAGTTATGGGGGACCTAAACTACCCAGACATCTGCTGGGAGATGCAGACAGCAAAGTCCCACCGTTCATGCAAGTTTCTAACCTGTGTACAGGACCTCCACCTGACACAGGAGGTACACGGTGCCACTACGGGGAATGCCATACTGGATCTGATATTGGCAACGGGGGATGACATGGTAGGGGACCTACAGCTCGGTAGCCATCTGGGGGAGAGTGATCACCTAGTAATAGAATTCACCATAAGACGTCGAGTGGGTAAGGTAACTAGTAGGGTGAAAGTGCCAGACTTTAGGAAAGCTGATTTCAATGAACTCAGGCGATTAGTCAAGGACGCACTGCAGAGTAGGAGTTTTGAA
>JAGPOW010003245.1:157534-188119 GCA_030014935.1 Caiman crocodilus
AAGTGGGCAGAAAACAACAGAATGCAGTTCAACAAGGAGAAATGCAAAGTGCTGCACCTAGGGAGGAAAAATGTCCAGCATACCTACAGCCTAGGGAATAACCTGCTGGGTGGCACGGAAGTGGAAAGGGATCTTGGAGTCCTAGTGGACTCCAAGATGAACATGAGTCAGCAGTGTGACGAAGCCATCAGAAAAGGCAATGGCACTTTATCGTGTATCAGCAGATGCATGATGAACAGATCCAAGGAGGTGATACTTCCCCCCTATCGAGCGCTGGTCAGACCTCAGTTGGAGTACTTCGTGCAATTCTGGGCACCACACTTCAAGATGGATGCAGATAACCTGGAGAGGATCCAGAGAAGGGCCACTCATATGGTTAAGGGCCTGCAGACCAAACCCTATGAGGAGAGACTAGAGAAACTGGACCTTTTCAGCCTCCACAAGAGAAGGTTGAGAAGCGACCTTGTGGCTGCTTTGTAAGTTCACCACGGGGGCTCAGAAGGGAATTGCCTGGGGGTCTTCAAGAGGAGGTTAGATAAGCATCTAGCTGGGGTCATCTAAACCCAGCACTCTTTCCTGCCTATGCAGGGGGTCGGACTCGATGATCTGTTGAGGTCCCTTCTGACCCTAACATCTATGAATCTATGAATCAATGAATCTAGGTACCTGGCTTTCTTATTAAATAGATACGGATAGTTACACATCTAAGAGTGGGATTCAGAAAAGCCAGCAGTCTAGATAGGAGGTAGGATCTCTTTTCTGGGATGCAGAGAAGAACCCTTTTCCAGCTGTCCAAAAATTATGAACATTCCATTAAAAAAGAGTAAACATGCCTGTTAGGGTGACAATATTTGGATCTTTGGGAGCACTGGATTTGGAGCTGAATAAAGAGTTGACCTATGGCCTAGCAAAAGCTGCTAACCACAAAGCAGAATGACATCTAAGCCAGTCATTTGCTTATGCTAAGTAACCATCTCAGCTGCGTGAACCATTTTTCTGAAAAAAGCAGCAAGTGAGTCTGTGTAAGACTGCATGCTGTAAATGAGGTGAAGCTTAAGGAATGTGGAAGATGGTATGACATGGGACTGAAAAACAGACTAGAATGTTAAAAAACTACATGTAATTGGTAACAGAATCTGAGATGAACATATGAGAAAATGTGATTGGTGACTGGTGAAGAAGCCTCCAGAAGCTTCCAGGTTTTGGTCAAAGTCCGCCTATTGACCGAAGATGAGGAGCCAAGGTTTTAGACATATGCTTATAGCAAAAAGGGATGTAAATGAGCAAAATGCACAAGTAATTCCATGTTAATGAAGCAAACAGTGAACAGAGGCAGAGCTTAAGAGAGGAGAAGATATGGGCTGAACATAGGAGGAGTGAGTGTGGCATGAATGTTAATGAGCATGAACCAAGGTGTATGAAATGTGAAAAGAACTATTGCTCACGGCAGGTCCCTGGTTTGTTGTTTTTTTGGGACCTTTGCCCAAAGCTGTCTCCATTCTAAATAAAGCTGTTGTGAGCAATATGAGGAAGTAGTGTTTGTTTCCTGCTTGTTCTGGCTGATGAGTAACGGAATCCATGTGCAGTTGGATCGTCATGTCCCTAGTCGTTGGGCGCTGCATGGAGTCAGGGTCTAACAATGCGTATCTGCAAAGTCCATAAAAATGGAGCTGCCCATAAAAAAAAATAATGAAGAGCTTGATTGAAGATCCCTCATGTGAACCAGACTGGATGCTGAAGGACAGACAGAGCACAGCAGAGCACCTGGTGTCTGAGAAGGAGTGCAGCACCCTACTGAGAGCTCTGTGACCTGTGTGAGCCTCCTGTAATTCCACTTCCCTTCCCCCACCGTGTGCAGTGGCTTTTGCTCATCATCTGCCTGTAACACTGTAGGGCCGAGCAGCCCTGTCCTAGACAGGGAGAGATTGGTGCAGCTGGGGTGGAGCTGCAGCACTGAGAGGGGAGAGAGGCATTAGGTAAGAGAGTACCTTCCTCTTAAATAGCTCTTCTTCCTTCCTAGTGTCCTACCTCTCCTGACACAAACTAGGGTTGGGATTTCCTTTTGTAAGATCTCATCACACTATTACTTCTTAAATCTATATCTATTTTTTATATCCAATCTATATTTGGGAAGCTACAATTCCTGGTACTATTTATCAATACCAACATTACAGAGATCTGATCTGGTAGAATCCTGGCACCATCCAGGTAGAACCTCTTTAACAATACTTTTTCAAAGCATTTTAATAAAAGGTTATTTTTATTCATGCCTTCTCTTTATTTCTTAAGTCTATTACTTCATTCACATATGATGCTAATGCTACACCACCACTTTAAACTGAATTTATATCTTTCCTTAACAATACAGCTCTTTCAACATGCATGCTCCAGTCATGATTGCTATTCTGCTGTTTGTTTTTATGCAGCTTAATGCTCTGGTTCCTGCTGGTTCTTTTGTTCTGTTGCCTAGGCCACTTGTAACTGTGTGCAGCTATCTGTGAATGCACCAACTTAATTTATTTCTTAGCTGGGTTAAGTAGTATCATGTTATTAGCCATTCTCCTACACAATAGCTATTCTTATCAATATTAGTGCTTGCTTCCCTCTTGCTATCTATCCTGTCTTTTATCCATTGTTGTATCCTTCTTTACCTGTTTTTCCTTCCTGTGTATTAAGATCAGGCATGGAGATTATGACAGTTTATATCAATATTTTCCACCACATGTCTTAGTTTAAATAATTTCTTATTAGTTGTTCCAAGCTTAAATAAAGGACAGTATACTTCATTTACATGTACTTCATTTATAAAAAAAGAGTCCTCTTTCTGTGAATGCCTCATAATGACAGTGTTTTTCATAGCACCAATCCTGGAACCATCTATTGAACTTCATTATCTTTTCACACATCCATCTCCACTCTCCTTTTCCAAGAATCAAATTAATTCTGTGGAAGGTCAACTGAGCTTTCAGTTTTCAGAGGTGTGCCCCTGGATGTCAACAAGACTCCGTCAAGTCACATAAATTGATTGTGATACTTTCAGAATTTGTCACCTTCCATTAAATCCTGCACCTCTGGACTCTCACATTGTAGATACTGAGCAGGGTTTCTCATCTAATTATCCATGCTAACTATTTGTGACTGCCTGTTGCCTGGGTACCTCACTTCTATTTTCCTTTGATCTGTCTTCACCTGTTTGCCAGCAGACAAGCAGACAGTGAAAAAGAGGCAGCAGCAAACAGAAGTGATGGGACTAGCTGTTGCTGTGGCTGATTGGTGAGCAGTTCAGGGGAGAAGAAATAAGAAGAGGGAAAGAGGGGAGTGAAACTATTGAAAGGAGAGCACATTTAGAGGAGGATAGCACCATTTTTCTCAGGAAGGCATTCCCCCCTGCTGACTACTCAAAAAGTGAATCAAAACTTGGCATCTATGCTGGCCCCCTTATGCATGTTAACATTTCACATAGGGACCAACTGTGCAGCAAGAAACCACATTTAATACATCTTGGAACAGTGATATAAGAACAAAGATTTTATAATACATCTGAGGAGAGCTCAGGAGTGCTTTGCTAAATGCAGTGGGATCTCCTCCTCTCTCAGAGTGCTTGTTGAATAAAAATAAAACAAAAGTATAAATTAACTGGTAAGTGGGTAAATTCCCCTTTGACTTGCTCAATAGAAAACAAAATTTCTTACTTATTTTTTCTACCCCCCTCCCTTCAGAATAGTCTTTGTGTTCTTTAGGAGTTAAATAGCTAGACCAAAGAAGAAACTCCTTTATAAGGAAAATATAGATACCAGTTGCTGGCCAGCAAATGAAACACAGAAGGAAATCAAGATACATTTGACCTTAGGATTTAAAATCTTTTACCATCTTCTTCCAGGTCCAATATGGTTAGTGGTACAAGGATACGTAGGGAAAGAAATGCAGCTATAGTGCAAGATAATGACTATCTTCATATTTGAACTGAAATAACTGTTTAAACTGGGATGTTATAGCTGTTTGGAAAAAAAGAAAAATCTATGGAGAACCCACAGCTGGCTGTGAGGTGGCTTAGTCACTGCATCCTTTTACTGAAGGGTATATAACTTGTGACACTGAAGGGGTTGGAGAAGCTGGGCTGTATCTAAAACATTTCCTTTCTCTTGGTTAAACCCATGTGCATGCCCACTCTCTGTATTTAGGCCAAGTTCTATTATGTCACATCAATTTGGTTTCATAGAAGTAATGGCAGAAAATGGAGGATCATTGTGCTCAGCTCTGTTGATAGCCTATCACATCAGAACATGCCAAATGCATTGGGAGGAGGATTCATAAGAGAAGATCAATTCATATCACAGTTTGAACATTTTTCTTATTCTCCTCTCCTTTTATAATTCTGCTTTATATTTCAAATACCCACAAATCACACTGATGCTGTACTTGAGCAATAAGACAGGTGTACTGGAAAATGATGAGGGACAATTTTGTGAAATTCCAAGCTCTTATTCTGCTGAACACCCTATCTAGATTTTAAATACTGTAAGAAGTAGGAATATATACTTCAACTGCAAAAAATATGTTGCCATACCATGTCTGAAGAAGAAATGGAGATATTATTAAACATAAAAGAAGGGGCAGTAGAGATGGCATTAGGGTTACAAGAGCTGTATTCAATTTCCTCATTTGCCCCTCATCTGGTATGATCTTTACCAAGGCACTGTGCCTCACTTGCCTGGCTACAAAATAGGGGTAATAGCTAACATTATGAATAAAGCTGCTAAAGGTTATGAAGTGTTTATATTTTGTAGTTTTGTGTCCATAAAAAACCTAAGATAGAATAATATTACTCTCCTATTACAGTGTCCCTATTGCCAAAGAGGTACAGTTTCTTTCTGCATTCAGTAAGCCATCATCCATCCAATATAAGCTTAAGTAAGTCATTTTCTATAGTGGATGTAACAAAAACAAAACAGCTTAAAAAAGCAAAGGGGAAGACCAAGGAAAACAACTAACAGGAAAAGATCCATCAAACCTAATAATGCAGTGCAAAGAGGATGCACAATATTACCTGTCAGCAACTTTACAAGAATAGAGCTAAGAAATATGGAAAAGATTAAACAAAGAAACATCTATTCATAAAAGACACTTGAGTCCCAGGTTAATTCTAGGTTCCATTTCAGTCATCAGTTAGAAAAGTAAGAGGTCCATAGAGCTGTGTCAGGTGCCAAAAATGGAAAATACCAGACCTTGCAATTCACAACTGTCAAACATTGTGAGAAATACTGCATCAGTCCTATTTAGTACTGATGTCGATTTTTAAGTCTACTAGAGCTTCTTGGCAGGTGGAACTATACTTTTTATATACATTTCTGAATGTATATAAGTATACATATAAGAAGTACATAAGTTAAGGACAGAACGGCACAATGTTACCCAAGTATTGTGATTCCAGAATGATTTCAGAATTGAGCTGAGATCTAGGGTTTATACAAAAGAATTATTGGTTATTTGCTGTAAAACCTGTAAACCAGTACTAGTTTGAGTTATTTTGATAAGGTTGCTAAGGGCTGCAACATGTAAGGGAAATTTTTCTACGTGCCTTTATGAATGAGCATTTCAGCATTTATTGTATAGCTGACTCCTCAAACACCTTTGAAATTACATCCTAGGAAAAGGACAGCTGCTTGTTCTTCTGCAGTACCGTTTGTGGACTCAAGCATACCAGAGCATGAGAAATTGTTCTTTGTTGGAAAGAAAACATAACAGCCATATATCTACCGTTTTACGATTCTGGCATATGCCTTTGAATCTGAATTTCAGTTCTTTCCTCTACTCACCCTGAACCTTAAATAATGTGGTGTCTATGTACATGTATGTGTATGTGGGAGAGAAGGAGGGAGAGAGATAGTGGAAAATATATATCTAGTGGAATAATTTTTTGGGGATATAGATGAACCCAGATAGGCAACCATCTAATTTAAAGTGAGCATATCTACATGTTCATTACATGTACTACCTTAATGCACTGTAATTGGCGCTCCCATGTGTTAGTGCCAGCACATGGTTTTTTAGTGATGCTAATGCACAGGAAACTAATTCTACTGCGCATTAGTACATTAGCACAGGTTTTACCTGCCACAGTAATGCACAGTAGAATTAGTCTACTGCACTTGAAGTATCCTGCGTAGATGCATCCAGTCTACATTAACTTAGATATGCAATACTGCCTAAATTATATGTGGTAAGAATATTTAGCCTCTATCTACATTAATGCATAGATCTAAAAATACTTTAAAAGAAGAATATCATTGTTCAATTCTGTAGAAAGAAAACCAAGTCATGGAAAGGGCAATGATCTTTCCAAAAGCAAACTGAAAAGAAGAGAAAAGATTTCAGCTTTCCTAGATTATGTTTCAGTTTTGAAGCCCTGGAAAGGGTAGCATCTATTTGTAGTAGGATGAACAATCCACATGGAATTAACACTTGGCATTATAAAATAAAACTTGTGAATAGGTAGATATTTAATAAGTGAGTAATGAATGATCTGATGGCTTAAAAAGAACTCTCAAATGCTGAGAGACATAGGTCTGAAGTCAAGCAGAAGGCAGAGCAGATTTGTACCTTCTAGACTAAATTAGACTTTCACAAACCTCTTATGAAGTGAGCTCCAGCTCAGGAAAGTGTATGTGTGTGTATGTGTATATATATATCACACACATACACTTTCCTGAGCTGGAACTCACTTAACCACTTTACTTTAAAACTGAAACATTTATTAAATGTTTGCCTATTCACAATTATATAAAATTTAGTTAGTCTAGAAGGTGCAAATCTACCCTGTCTTTTCAAATGCTAGTCTAAGCAACATAAAACTTTATAAAAATGATCAAACAGAGCCTTCCTACTATACAAAATATATATATTTTTAAATGTAATTAATCAACAACTGTTTATTGAGTGTTTCATGATTCAGACTTGAGAGCCAGAAAAAGAAATGGCAAAGGACATACCAATAAAAAACCAAATTAAAATACTAAAACATTTCTGGAAGGAATTGTAAACAAGCAATCTAATAAAAGTACAAGCCAGGCTCATCATGAAAAGGGTCACATATGCAAATTAAACCCAAAGCACTAGAGTTGTAGATGACAGTAACATATCTCTCCAAAACAGGATCCCTGAGATGACTACAAAATAAAACTTTGATTAACTTCATTGCATAAGAATAGCAACAGAATTTAATCCTGCCTTGCAACTGCTCTTCAGTCTGCAGGGTAAGCAAAAATACAATGGCTTAGTAACTACTGTATAAATATCAAGTAGCCTATTTTCTGAAATGTACAATATGTACTAGTCATAGCACAAGCTGTCAATTAATATGCTTTTTGGAAGCTGAAATATTTTATAGTTGAAAAATGCAGAGAAAATTTGATATGTAAAGTTTTTTTCTTTTGTTATAATATTATTCCAAAATGCATTTTTACACTGTAATTCTAATCCATCAAGTTTCATCATGTCCAAGATGATATACTTCTACACCTTTTCCAACAAACAAGCTTAATGGCTCTAAATGAACACTTTAGGATGTTATTATTCAATTCTATATAAATCTAAAGCCAATTCCTAGGGCCAGATGCTCTTCTGTTATTAATTAGGATAGAGCAATTGACTTCAACTTAGGCTCTACCCCAGAATTTTTTGTCCATGCGATGCTGTTAACTGGTATGTCATTAAGGCAGTGATTCTCAACCAGGTTGCCACAGCACCCTGGGGTGCCTTGAGATCTTATCAGGGGTGCTGTGAGGTACCACACAATGTAGCACTGTTAGATTTGCAAATGTAACTGTCACAGGGAGAGAAGCCCTGAGGGAACTCCAGAGCTCCCGGAAGGAGCCATGGAGGCAGAAACGGGTGGCAAAGTGAAAGGGAAAGAAAAGGAAAAATTTAAGTTACTTACCACAGGAGCTGAGGGATCACCAGAGAAGCCCGCACGTAGCCAGGGCAAAGAGTTAAATTACCTGTGGACGGCAGATGACGTCAGCAGAGACCGCCGGCTGATGGAGATAAAAAGGACAACCGTGGCAGAGAGCAGGGGGAACACATGGCTGCGGGGAGTAGGCTGGGCCAGAGGCTGCTGGAGGTGTGGAACGCCGGAGCTGACTGTTGATGTGCACCCCGGACAGGAAGGAGAGCCCGGAGGGCATGGAATGCCAGAGCGGGCTGCAGGCGTGCACCCCGGAGGAGTGGGAGAACCCAGAGGAAGATGGACGCTGGAGGACGACACGGCTATAACGGGTGAGCCAGGGAAAAGCTGGGAGTGAGCCGCGGCTGTGTGGAGGGATCCACGACCCAGAGAAGACCCATAGAGAGGACTGCGGCTGGGGATGGATCCAGGAGGGAGATTGCAGCCCAGGGATGACCCAGAGAAGGGATGGCAGGACAGTGTGGATCCAGAGAGAGGGATCTGCGGTGGGGAGAACCCGGAGAGAGGGTTGCATCCGGGGGAGCAGGGCAAGGAGTGGTGGGTAGCTGGCCCAGAGAGTGAGGGCTAGCAAGCAGCATCACGGGCGGTGACTTGTTAAAGGGGCAGAAGCCCTGTTAGGCGATTAGCTGTGTTTAAGTTTAGTAGAGTTTCTTTTGGTTGTGTTACCCCGGGTTGGAAGGGGCTGAGGCGTGGTGGTAGGGGGAGTGAGGAGAGGCGAACCCATTGGTAGTGTGCCAGAGGGAGCAGCAACAGGAACACCAAGAACCGCCAGGTAGGGTAAGGGCGAGGTAGAAGGGGTGGAGGAGCCTCGCAGAAGATCTCTACCATAGGTAGCTGAAGAGGGTAACCACATGGCCGGAAGCCCCACCCACTGGAAGATCAAAGTCATGGCAGGCGAGAAAGGGGCAGACCATGGCATGGAAAGAGAACTGCCCCAAAACTACCTGCGATGGCCAGCCGGATATCTGCAAATCCTCGGGGCAAGGAAGCCCGAGGTAGGATGTTCGACGCCCAGCAGCTACAGTAACTCACAAGATAAACCCAGAGGTCATGTCCAGATGAGTGGGAATGTTTGTTTCCCTGGGGAAAAGTAGCAGGGGCATACCTACTTGTTCTACTGCTACTTATCTCTGGGCAACACCCATGACATGCATGCTCTAGTGGGGTAGGGGAAGTTGAAGCTATCAACTGTGCTGGCTCCCACACCCTTACTTAGGGTTTTGAGAACTGCAGCCATACTGCTCCTGCAGCAGGGAGTCTGGCCAGCAGCTGTAGTCTGGATCCAACCATCCAAGCTCCAGTATTGGGTGATGCACCCTACTGCCACATGTACCACCCCAGGTTTTTTTGGCAGAAGTTTTTTTGGACCTGGGAGCTCCCAGGGTCAAACTTCCCCCACCCAGCACTGCAAAGTAGCAGCATGGGGAACACCTGCATGTGTGGTATGCAGAGGCACAGACAGGTCATGTCCACACTTGGCCACATCAGAATCCATAGTTGTGGTCTTCTTGAGGTCTTTGCAACTGAAAAGATTACTCTATTCTTTTTCTGTAGTCAAAGAAGAGTCATAACTAAAACCTGGCATTCTCTGATGGGTGCCGTGAGTCTATCCCAGGGTGCCGTGAGTCTGGAAAGTTTGAGAACCACTGTGTTAAGAAGTAAGGGATGTCATGCAATAGAAGAAGAAAGGGACGACATGCAATCTGTACAACCTTTAAGGCCCATTATTATATAGTACTGCATTTTATAACATGCTGAATAACCTATGTAATCTACTAGTTCAGCAAGGACCTGATCCAAAGTCTATTAAAGTCAATGGAGTCTTTCCGTTGACATTGATGGAATTTGGGATAGTAATGCCTTCATAATTATCTTTTTATAGGAAAAAAATCCTTTCAAATAATTGTTTTTAAAGTTGTTACATGATATCATGTCTTCAGTATTGACCTCAGGTCAGACATACCACCTGTATTGCCTGCTCAGATGTACTTTTCACATATACAATTATGAAAGAAACATTTTCCAATTCAATTTGCTCACCTTCTTCATGGTTATATATTACTTTTGAAGTGCATTTTGCATGCCCCTCCTTTGCACATAAATGAAAAGGCTAGGTTCAGAACCAGGATGTTGTCTGGTAAATAATACAATTCATCTGCATGGCTCATCTATCAGCCAGAGCACTGGAATCAATTAATTCTGGGAAAGTTACTGCTCTTAGGGTTTTGCTCAGTTTTTTTTGGTTGTTCTTGAGTTATTCAGAAATGGGGCTCCCTTCCCTTAAGAGAGAGCATACAAACCTGGTATAGAAGCTTAGTTGTGGGTATTTAACTAATGAGGGAGTATCCCACTAGTAGTTTAAACCCCAAAGGTTAGAGCAGAGGGTAGTGAGCTAGAGAAGGAGGAAATTCCTTAGAAAGGTGTTTGCATCTCCTCTCTTCACCTTCTCATGTCTTGTGGGGGATACTTGAGCACTTAATTGTGGGAAAAATACAGGAGAAACAATACAGAGGTACTTTGCTTACTAGCCACAAAGAGGTGTAAAAAGGAGGGAAGGACAAGTCATTAAGGTTTGGATATGGGGCTAATGTGAAAAGTAAGCAAATACAATACTGTGGTTTATGTTCCTTTTGTTCATGTCTCACCTGAAGCCATTGAGAAGTGGAACAGGCTCTTATTGTCTTCAATACTCGCTTAAGATGAATGAGAAAAAGAGCAGAATGATCATTGATGAGGCTGGAAGAAATACATGAAGGTTAAATGAGGCTACAAGATAAATGACATAAAGGAAAAGGAGGGGGTGAGGATCCACTTTGCATTGAAGCTTATGACCTCTATCCAAATATTGTTACATTTCTATCCCTGAGGTTTGTTCCTCCCCCCACAAAATGAGAATAATGCACTCAGATTTTGGATGACATAATGATTCCAGGCCATAAAGAAATGTAATGTATAGATTGTAAATGAAAATTGCTAAAGTGTTTTGGGTTTTTTGGGGTCCTCACCTGTGCCTTCTTTAGGACCTTTTTTTGTATCAAAACCCTTTTTCTAAGGTCCTAATAATATTGGATTGACATTGCTTGCTGTTACTTACAGCAATGTCCTACCTTAAGAACTGGTGGATCATCTAATCAAAAGGAAATATATATTTATTCATGGGTGGGAGGAAGAGTGATCATAATTAGTTATTGGCTGCAGTTCAGCCTTAATAAGGGATCACCATAGTGAATCACTCCCACTTGTCCACCGTGTATATGTTTTAAGTTCTGACTGTTTGATAATGAGTATTAGGCATGCTGTCTAACTTTTTGAAGTGTAACTGGAAAATAGAACTCTCCCGGCAACTAGCTTGTGCATGATGGGAAGAACGTTCCATATTTGTTTGAGTGTTTAAAACTTGGCTTCTGTCAAAACATCTTCAAAGGCAAAGAGGTTGAGCACTCAGATAACTGCAACCCATAGGTGGCAAAACAAATAAGATTCCTAGGTCAAATCCTGTCTAATTGCATTGCATATTTCATTTCTTCTAATTACAGATCAGGTTGCTTTGCTATAGTCTGAAGTGGGATCAGAAAGAATTAATGTGGGCACTACAAGTGAATAAAGGCTATGTCAACACTTCACTGTATTTTTAACTTGCATTGCCACAAGTTAAAACAGCAGTTAAGAGGAGGCAACTTGTATTTAATTTGAATTAATACCTGGAGTTCACCCAGGTATTATACAAATTTAATTTAAATTCAAGTTGCTAACCTGAGCTAAGCACAGGATACCCTGTTTTTTCCTGCTATATTAACCTGAGTTACCATACCTGAGATAACCTGCATCACGTGGAACAAAGTTTAATTTAACCATTACAGAAATACAAAAGGTTTTCTATAGATTAAGTTTAAAATATTTTGATAGAATTACTTTTCTGAAAAAATAATGTTTTGTCAACAATGAATGGAATATATTGATAAAATTTATGATTAGAGAAATTTGAAATGACCTTTTTTACTTGATTACTTCATTAATATTAAAATATTTTTGCTTTGGTTATGTAAAAATATGTCATACCTATGAGGTAAAACATTTCATTTTGACTTTTTCAGTTTAGATCATTGTATTTAGACTTATTGTAAAATATTAATTTTATTTATTTCTCATATCCCCTGCCCCGCACCTTCTGAAAACAAAAAAGTATAAAGAAATTTAAAAAAACTCTCTTAGATAAAATAAAACTGAAAAATATGTTTGGTTCAAATTAACTTCTAATATAAGCCAAAGATTATAGAGAACTAATTTTCCATCTGACCGCTCTCCTTTCTACCTATGAGACTACTATTAAATTTGATCTTTCAGAATTTAACAATCTGATGGTATTGTCATTTCATCCTCTTACCTTCAAAAATTATTCAAAGCTTACACTGCTTCTCTCATCTGCTGCTCAGAAGAGTTCATCCCAGAGGTGTGAGTTGATTACCATACGAAGATTTAAACTACAAATTGGGGGCAGATTTATTGAACTCCTCTGGTGAGTGATTCTGCATAGTGCATTTAGGGGTCAGGTTTCAGTCATTACATTTGAGAACAACTGTCCCAGGAAAATAAAGAACCATTATTATTAAAATAATAAAGCCATTGCCCACTCTGTCCAGTTTGTAGACAGTAATGTGATTCTGATACTAGCTATGATGGTCTTTAAACATCTGGAAATAAGCTTTTCTTGTTCAGATCATGAGGAATAAGTATCATGAATTTGCATGACCACTTCTTTAATCAATAATCCCTTTTCCTAGAAACACTTAATAAGCATTACTTCAACGTCCAGGTATGTTCTAGATAACCATTCTAATGAATCTAGCCCAGTGGTCACCAACTGGTGGATCTCGATTGACTGGTAGATCTAGGAGACTCTTGGAGTTGATCTGAGGCTGTGTTGGGGAGCTGAGTGCCTGTATTAATGCACACATATGTCTCACCCCCAGCCCAGCAGGTCAGTCCATCGGGGAGGGAAGGGGTGGGGGACAGATCGAGGCCCCCATAGTGAGGGGCAGTGCAACAGATGCAGGAGCAGGTGTAAGTTGAGTGGGGCCCCAGCTGGGTGGGTGGCAAGAGGATTGAGCCTGAGGAACTCATCCAGAGGTGCGTGGGGTTGTGGGGGAGCTCCTGCCATTGTGTGCACCCTGACAGAGGCCCTGGTGGCTACATGCCCACCCCCATCTGTGCACAGAGGAGGTAGATGCAGTTGCAGGCTGGGCCTTCTGCCCCAAGCCCCACTGCAGCATGTCTGGGAGCGGCCTGATGCCATGTGCATCCTACTACTGGGTGAGTAGGGGATAAGGCTCAGCCCAGTGACTGGACACATGTAGCATCAGGCCACTTCATGGTGGGCTGCAGTGGGGCTCCAATGGCAGCTTCCTGCATGGTGCACAGATTGCGGGGGGGGGGGGGCATGTGCCCCCTGCCTCAAATGCTGGGCAGTGCAGGTCGCTACAGCAGCTCTGAGGGAGGGCATGGGGCCAGAGGAGGGGATGGGGCATGGGATGCAGTCATAAGCGGCTCATTTGGGGGCTGCATGGATGGGGGTAACACAGCCTGGGAGGGCACAAGGGGTGCATGCCCCTGGAGCTATACATCAGCCAGGTCAATTGCTGCTGCAGGCTAGGATCAGGGCTGCACTAGGCAGCACTGGGAGCGGGTCTATGTGGGGGGTGGGGGGGCTAAAGGAATCTGAAAATTTGCTGTAGCCCCCTCCCTCCCAGCACTGCCACCACCACCTGGCCTAACCACAGTGCAGTGCAGCCCAGACTACCACAGTGAGGGATCTTCATGGGGAGGGGGCAGGAGAAGGGGAAGGCAGCACTGCACTCTTCACAGCAGCCATTTGGGTTGCAGTGTGGGTAAGCCAGGTGATGGCAGCGATGCTGGGCAGGGGGGTATGGCAAATATTAGGGTGCCTGCAGTTCCCCTTGTCCCATGCCCCTGCTGTGCAGGGCCTGCCCCTGCTCCAGCCCCACTCCCTCCCTCCCCACCACTGGGGAGCAGATCAAGGCCCCAGCAGTGAGGAAGGAAATGAGGCTAGGGCTGGGGCCTCAATATGCTCTCCCGCTCCCCCAGGCTGTCTGCCCCCACCTGTTCCCCTCACAGACTTACCTGCTGGGGAGGCTTGCCCCCAGATAAGTTTTTCTCCCTCTGCCTCAATCTGTCTGCTCCTCCCACCTTCCCTTCCCACAGACTTGCCCGCTGGGTAGGTGGGTGGGGGGAGATCTTAAGTTCCTTTTAAGCTCCAAAAGTGATCTCCAACCTAAAAAGTTGGGAGACCACTGATCTAGCTTTTGGCAATAAAAACTAATTTGAATGGATTCATTAAATATTTCCATTAATAACTTCTAAATAATAGCTATATCAGAGAATGAGGTGCAAATGGTTTCAGCGTACTTTTTAATTTGTCTGCTAATTCTAATATAAACTGACAAGGTATTTACTTATAAGTGACTTATTTTTAAATGGTCACTGACAATTTCAGAGATCTGCCATTAAACCCAAGAAAACTGAATGAGAGATGAAAAGCAGGCCATCAATTTGACTGAAATTTGAAATGATTTGCCAGTATCCATCAACTATCCACATCTTAGCAAAAAAGATTCATTTTGTTCCTGACAATCTGCTTGCTCTACTTAGAATTTTGAGAGAAACTTATTGTGATTTTATATATTCCAGGCCTATTTAGGGCATAATCACAAGGCAGATTCAATTGCAGAGACCCTTCTGAAGGCAGATGGTAAAATTAACTTGAAGGTCTGTAAGTAGGTTCTGCTTGTAAAGTCATTACACACTTCGCAAGAAAAACCCTTCTAATCATGCCAAGTATTTTGTTTGTCTTATTTGTCTTGATAACTTTCTTTCATAGCACTAGCAGAAAAAGAACTTATATAGCTTAGCAAGACTTGACTGAGTTATGGCTGAATGTTGAAGGTAACTACTGCTGCCAGGTACAAATTAAATGTATGCGAGTATCTTCATTAATTTTATTACCTTTGGCATAGATTAGACGGATTTAATTCTAGCATGTGTCAGCTGTATTAAAACAGATGAAGAAGGGTTTTTAACTTACTCATGTGACTTGGAATGGTCATAGAAATAACAGATTATACCACCACCCGCTAGCACCATTATAACTAAGGGCCTGTCAGCATTCCTATTACAAACCCTTAATGCGCTCATAACAATTCTTTCTGGGCTGAAATTTGGCATATAAGATCTATGCTCAGGAACAATTTCATTTTTAATCCATATTGCTTTTTTAAAGATATAAGTGTGAAAGTAATAGCAATTTCCCATGTCATTTTTTAACAAAATCAAGGTATTTATGAAAGTCAAATGTTTAATTTTACTTCAAGTATGTGGTCTTTTTCCCTTCAATGTAGGACAGCTATCTTGGAGATAAAGGGTGTGTCTACACATTCATTAATGTACTATAATTATGACACAGTAAGTTTAATACCTGTTATCACAGGTACTAACTTTATGCTCCAATAATCAGCACTACTGCGCATTAGTACCAGTGCACACTTAAGTGATGATAATATGCGGTAGACAAATTCTACTACACATTAGCACATTAGCATGGTTTTTTTCATGCCACACTAAAGTGGAGTCGAATTTAGTCTAATGCACCATTAGTGTCTCATGTAGACGTGCCCATTATGTGGTAAATGTTTGCCAGTGTCTCTTTACCAAACTGACCCTTCAGGGAGAACTGTAGAAAAGTGAAATATATTTGATTTGGAAATTGAGCCTAATGCTATGGTTAACATACACATAATCTTGCTAAAGAGTTCTTCGATCTGCTGTGATTTGTATGAACTAGCAATAGCCCCCAAAGAGCTATCCAATAATCATGGACTACATGAAACTTCAGAGTATTCTGGAGCCATAATTTCTTTGTCCTTTTCATGCCCCATGTGCTAGGAAGGTGCTGGTGTAAATGGTAATTATGCCAACTCTACATCTAAAAGGGACTCCTTACAACTGGAAAGGAAAATTCCTATTTCTTTGAACTACTTGACTACTGAAAAAGGAACAGATGGGGCTAGAGATTCTGATCCAATATTATTTGCTGAAAATTAAGTATATATAATAATTTAAAGCAAATAAGAGAATAAGGGAATAATTGTTAAGACTGGCTATTAATTCTTTCTGTTCACTCAGATACTCTAGTTATATGTTCTTTGTTAGGGTTTCTCTACACCATAGCTGATAATACTCTCTCTACTTTATTGGCATATAATATTAAAATACAGCAAGGTGATTTAAAGACAGCATTCAATCTGCCATCATTCTGAATTTGTAGGGACAATATTATGACAGAATTTTTGCACATGAGTCATGTTTGATGTAGATTGATAGTTAATCATGAGTTAATCTATTCCTTTTTAGGGATTACACCAATATAAATCCCCATATTTTTTTCTTCCCCTGACACATACAACTCAAAATAATATAAATTGGAAATCTACTGCCATGTTTCACTAAAAAAGCTAAGAAACAAGAAGAAACAGTCCAGATTATTTCTATAGCCAATTTACCAAATAATCCCATTTCTATATACTTTCAATGCTCTTACTTCAGCAAATGTGCCTAACTGGGCACATCTACATGAGACACTTCATGCCCATTGGACTAATTCTACTGTGCATTAGCATGGCGAGCAAAAAACATACTAATGCACAGTAGATTAGTCCAATGGATATTAAACGTCACCTAAAAAGTATTCATCTGTGCTAATGTGCAGTAGCACGAATTATGAAGCATTAAGTTATGACCTGTTATTATAGGTACTGAACTTCATGAGACATAATCATGGCACATTAATTAATGTATAGACGTGTCCACTAAGGCATGCACCAGGACAGTGTAGGTTTCTCTGGATTCTGTTGTATGTAACTTACTATTTTACCTCTGTACAGATACAGTAAAAGCCGCATTATCTGGCTCCTTACAAACTAGCATGCTTGCCGGCTTAACTAAAGCTTTAACTAAAGCTCATTCAACTTAACTGCTATGCCGGCTTGTAAGGTAAATGTGAAACCGGAAGTGCCCACCATAGCACTTCTAGTTTCATTGAGCCTCCAAGGCCTGGGGCAAAGCTGCTTGCACTGCCAAGCCCCTATGGCCTGGGGCAAAGCAGCTTGTGCGGGGCCCCCTCCCTGTCCCCCAGCACATTGATGCAACAGGAGGGGCAATGACACAGCGGGAGGGAAAGCAAGGCACCAGACGTGACTGGAGAGGCAGCCATGACAAAGACTCCTGTTCGGGCCACTCAGGTAACTGGCATATTTGGTTATCCTGCACCCCACCTTCCCTATGGGTGCCAGATAACAAAGCTTTTGCTGTAATTGTATTTCAATAATGAAAATCAAACTAACCTTATAGTTCACCATGGGGTGTCAATGGGCTTGTCTACATGAGATGTGTTAATGATCATTAACCTCATTTAATGCACATTAAAGGCACACATCTATACAAGTACACCCTTAATGCTCATTAAAAATGGCAAATTTAGGCATGATTAGTTTACGTGCATTAATGCACATGTAGATGCAACCTGGCATTAACTTTAGTGTCATGGCTGGACACTTCTTTTGTCCCAGCCTGGGCTACTCTTGTGCAGCCCCTAGCTGCAGGCTATATAAGCCAGCAGACATTTGCCTCTTCTGTGGGCCTCAACGTCCTCTGGCCATGCCCATGTGCTGGGTGCTGCAACCAGCTCTCTAAGGTCAGCCACACAGAGTCCTCCCCATCCTCCCAACTGAAGATGATCTCAGCCCATTTCACATGCCAAGGAAAGCATTGATGCCTGTGTCAATGTTGTCCTCAGTAGCAGAGGGCAGGGATATGTAGCACTGCCACAAGTAGCCCTACAGGCAGTGGTGAAGGTTTTAGGACAGCTCAGGCTTACCCCACATACTGTCATAGCTCAGGATCCTGAATCAGGAGTGCAGGTGTGTCCACGACACCAGGAGGATCATCGTCAGCAGGATAGAGCAGCTCAGGAATCCCTCCACTCACACAAACAGCTCATCATTCACTGCCTGGGGCATGTGCAGCAGGGGCATGCTCAGGGCACAGTTGCAGCATAGGGTCGTGCAGCCTTGCAGTGCCTCCTCAGAGAGGCCTGCTGCAGGGAGTATGGTGGTGCAGCCAGGCCCTCACCCCAGTTAGCCAGAAACTTTGCACACCCTGCACCACAGGCACCATGAACAGGGGGGAAGAGAAACTGAGTGGCTACATGGGGAGCTGCCTGCAGCTGCACATGAGCTCACCATATGCCACAGTCACTGCAGCTCCCAGACCTGCCAGGGAATGGCCCACAGCTGGGATGCTGGACACCTGCCCCCGGACTCTGTCCCCTAGGTCACCCTACCCCATGGCCCCTCACTCTGACACCTAAAGACAGGCTCAGTTGTAAACAGTTTTGCCACTGGGAAGAGGGCTTCTTACTGGTGCTGGGTGGGAAGGGTGTTGGAGGCTGGATGGGGAGGGTGGTGGAGGCTGTCTGTTTGTACAGATACTTTGGGTAACTAGCTGATCTCCCTACTTTCTCAGGAAGAATGAAAAGGCCTTCCCCCTTCCTGATTGTGCTTCTTCCAGGTCACCCACTTCCATTCTTACCTCAGGGCTTTCATCTCCATCCCCTGGTGAATCTAGTTTAAAGCCCTCTTCACTAGGTTAGTATGCCTGTCTGTGAAGATTCTCTTTCCTCTCCTTGTTGAGTAGATCCCATCTCTTCCTAGCAATCTTTTTTTTCTTGGAACAACATCCGGTGGTCAAAGAAGCCAAAGCCAAATCTGCCGCTGGTGACACCATCTGCACAGACATGCATTGATCTGCAGGATGTGTCTGCTCCTGCCTTGGCTTTTGCCTTTGATCTGAAAGATTGAGGAGAATGCCATCTGAGCTCCTGTCCCTATTGTCCTTGTACCCAGAGCCTTGTAGTCACTATTGATCTGCTCAGGATCACCCCTGGCACTGGTGCCCACACAGATGAGCAACAAGAAGTAGTAGTCAGAGGGCCAGGCAAGTTTTGGTAATCCTTCAGTGACATCTCAGATTCAGGCTTCAGGCAAGGAACAGACCTCCTGAGACAACAGGTCAGGCTGGCAGATGGATACCTCCATCCCCTGAAGAAGAGTCTCCAGCCACAGACACCCATTGCTTACTCTTGGTGGCAGTGTTCTTGATCCTCTCAAGCTTGGTGATACCTGACCTGGCTTCTTCCACCAATGGGATATGCTTCTCCTCCTCTGTTGCTAGGGCTCCATAACTTCTCCAGGCAAACCGCTGCATCATAAGTATGTTTTCCAGTATATATATTATATTGCTCTTTGGTTGAAAATAGTCAGCTTCACCATCCCTGATATTTTTCATCCCTTGAATTCTGAGTTTGTTTAGCAGCAGATTAAATCCATCTTCTCTGGAGCCTCTGGATGGATCCAACATGCCTGTGTTATTTCTTCCTCTGGGCCAATGCTCAGATCAGCACGCACAGCTCCATGGCTGACAGAAGTCATCCAAATTTCCCCTAAACTTGCTTCAGTTCCTGGGACACTAGACAGATTTGTTTTCCTTACCTCCCTATTGGCAGGGGCTTACACAACCCTGATCTGTTTATTTTAATCTCCCAGATGAAGCCCCTGTTTGCAAAGAGTTCCTCAGTGAACGCTCATCAGGGCCCCAGCAGTACACCCAAGATGGCCACCAGCCACCATCTTTTAGCCACTAAGCATGTTCATGGGTCTCACTGACCTACCCAAAATGGGCATATTTTGCAACGTTCCCGTCTCAATACAAGAAGATTACACTTTTTACCCAATAGGGGAAGGTATTATTATTCTTTCCTGTTACAGATGGGAAAGGGAAGCGTATAAAGATTCTTTGTTTAACTTCCATTGCAGTCCATGCATATTGGGTAGCTCAATACTTTTTACATTTTTAACCTCTTTGACTTGCTTTAGGTCACATAGGAAGTTGGCAACACAAGAGATTGAACCAATGTCTCTCAAGTCCTAGACCATAACCATAACCACTGGGCTATTTTGTGTGGAAATACTGAAAATACTGTAATAAGAAGTCCTGTACCAAAACCTTCTTTACAGTAAGAGTGTAGATATAAGTTATTTGAAACCCTTTCCAAGGGAGATAATTTCAAAATGTCAGCAGCTAGTGAGTTCTAATTGTTATCTGTGAATGAGCTGAGAATGAGCTAAAATCACTGCTTTACTCAGGATTACAATTGGAGTGGTTTTGCTACATTTGAATTCTTCTCAGCTCATTCAAACACAACCATTATTGCTTACCAGCTGCTATCCTTTTGAAATGTTCTCCTTTTGAAATGAATGTGAACTCACATATATTTCCAAGTATGTATGTATGTATGTATATCCACACACTAAGAGCACATCTACATAATAGGTAAATGTAGACATGCTAGGAGGCTGCTCTGACGTGCTGTAATTATAGTGCATTGGAACAGACTTGATTAATAGAGTCTACTGGAGAGCACTAAGCAGCACACTCCAGCCAGCCTCTGCATCTTGTATATCAGCATCCCCATACTTCAAAATGGCAGCAGGGAACTTTAACTAAAGATTGTTGAATGAGCCTTAGTTAAAGCACCTCTGCCACCATTTTGAAGTACAGGGAAACTGATACATAAGATGCTGTGGTTCCTTTAATTAGAGCAGCTTTTGGAGCCTCCCCACCAACCCCAGGAGCTTTGGTAATGGGTGCCACCTGAGTCAGGGGGGCATGTTCCCCCTGCAGTGGCCAGTCAGTGACCAGGGAGGTCCCCCCGCAGCCAGTCTCACAAACCAAGGGGGTAGAGGTCCCCCCGTGGTTAATCACTTCAGCCAGAAAACACAAGTGGCACTCCTGAAAGCAGCCAGCGGCACTTCACCTTGTGCCCCCACTCCCCAGCTGGTGCTTGCAGGGGGGGCACAAGCACTCTCGCTTGCCCCCCTGCCTATCACTTAAGCAGGGAGTGCTGCCTGTCAGGGGGTACACCAGCACTCTCAGCGGGTACATGTGCACCCCCATGCATCCCCTACATGTCGCCACTGCCCAGGAGCATGTGTAAAGGTCTACTGTCCGACACAATAGGTTTTCTGTGAGGACATGTCCTTAAAAAGCTATTATTTAAGGCAGCACATAGTTTAACTATTAGGCTTAACTGGCACAAATTGTGTAGACCACCAATTTAAAAACAGTGCACACCTGTGTGGTAGAGGCAATAGATTGAACTGGTACTCACCAGGCATGTCTACTAATTTGAAGTAGGCTCACTGCACGGTAAAAGTACAGATAGTTCACCCAATAGGAGCAGCCTGGTACATGGCTGCTCCCACCCTGATTTGTCCCCCTGCAGCTCCAGGCTCCCCCTGCCCTGCCTGCTAATCTGGGGCCTGCCAAGGGACATGGAGTTGGCATGGGGCCAGGAGAGCTCTGCCAGCTGCTGCAGCAGCTGTCTCCTGGCCCTGTGCACATTAGGAGGAGACCTGATGTGTTTAGGGCCCCTTGCAGTGGGCAGAGCTCTCCTTGGCCTCATGTACCTATGGACTCACAGCTGCCATCAAGCCCCCTGCTGGGCAGGGGTTTGCTGGGAGCTGTCCAGCATATGAGGAAGCTGCAGGAGAGGAGAGGGTGGATCACAGTGCTTTCCAGCAGCTGCCCTACTTGGCATGGAGCTGGCTGCTCTGGGGGAGAGGGCTGAGAATCCAACCCTTGCCTGTCCCTCAGAGTAGCCAGTTCTGCATCTCATGTAGCTGGCTGCTCTGAGGAGTGAACTAGAGCTGCGAATCTCTCAAAGCAGCCAGCAACATGCTGCATGGAGCTGGCTGCTCTGGGGAGTGAGTAGGTGCTGGGAATTGAGCAGGGGCAGAGAGCTTCTTAATCCCAGCCCTTATCAGCTCCCAGCCCGTGGGAGCTCTCTGTCCATGCTCCTGGCACTGCTTAGCAAATCTGCTCCTGATCAGGTGTCTACATAAGTGCTACTGCACAGAAACTGTTTGTGAGTAAATTTTCTACTTGCACTTGCAGGTAGCAAATTTTCTCATGGTTAGCAAGTTTTACTGAGCAGTAGGCATGTGCACATGTAGATGCACATGCTTAATGTGCAGTAAACGATGCTACTTCTCAGTAAACCAGTATGAAACTGTGTGTAGTATAACTATATTTAACACCTTGGAATGATAGGGATGGTACATGGTTTTATGGATTTAATGTTTGCAGCAGACTGTTTAAAAATGAATATTCAGAAGAGAAATCTGCATGCTTAGCATATCTGAAAATAATTTCCACTGATATCGCTAAGTGGATTTAGGTGCCTAACATTTGGTACCCAATAGTGTGATAGCTGTGATTACAACTTAATAAATGCTGTTTTCCTTGACTTATGCCTATTCCCATAGAACAGTTCCATAAAGAAAAACAATAGAATCAAATAAAGCAACTTATGTGCTGATAAGATCCCTTATTCCTTACTGATATTGTAGACCCATAATTATGTCATCTCACTGAAATCAGTGACTGCTCATGCATGTATTTTTTGACATAAGTAAGGTTTCCAGAATCTGGACCTTGGCTGTTAATATAAACTATTACAAATTACCTTTTCCTTAATTTTGCAGATTGCCATTTTCCTGCTCCAGACTTTTGTTGCTCATTTCAAAGCAACACACCCTTGTCAGCCTCATTCTCACTCCCTGACCATCATCTCTAAAGAAAGGACTTCTCATCACTTCCTTTTTAGAAGTCTATGCTGGGAATAGAATGTAATTATTGCTTTGATTCAGATGTTTTGTCAGGAAGCTAGAGTATAGGGAGAGCACTGAGGCATTCCTGAGAGATTAAGAGAAAGGAGTTTCATAACCACCTCTTTCTTCTTTTTCTAAGATGTCATGTTAAGTTTCAGTAGTGCTAGACATCAATTGGCAGCAGATGTGCAAAGCAATTGCCTAAATAACATCCTTCTTAATGATGATTACATTCTAAATTTGAGAGGAGCCTCAAATCATGCTGCTGTACAGGTATATGTATTTTCTAAACTACTCTGGTAGAAGTAGAATTGGAAGAGAAAGCCATAACAATCTGAAAAAGCATGTTCTTTTGGTAGCAGCTATAAGACTGCACTGATGCAATCTGTGTTCTCAAATACACTAGGAATTTGTAGAGTGGTATTCATATATTTTGGGCAGCCTTTCAGTGAGCTGAAGTAGGTTGGACAAGTATGTGGAGCTAAGACGTTGTGACAGCCAGGACCATGTTGAATAACCAGAAAAGTACATTGCCTAGTCACAAAACAACATTTTCCAGTAACTCTGAATATTGATACTTAGATACCTAAGATGTGCACAGAACCAAGTATTTTCTAACTATTTGATACTTTAAAACTGAAGATGCAACTCCAATTATTAGGAGTAATTGAAAAAAAATGGTACAGGAAAGGAAGCTCCACTAGGACCAACCCCTATAATTTGACCCTAAATATTAAGGTGTTTTCTTTTTCTTGAAAATAGAATTATTTTTCAAACTACATTTAATTAGCTTATCTAATTAATTTCAGTGGGTGAATTCTATATATCTTTCATTTATAGCTTTGAACAGGAAAAGAGGAACTCTTGGTCTACATTGTTCACTTTTATAACAAAGTCAAAATGATTATTTTCTTTCAAAAAAAGTCTCTACAGGAAAGATGGTAGGGTTGCAAAATGAGGATAGTCCCCAAATATTATTTTCTTTTTAAAAATATAATCATTATGCCAAATAAGTATTCCCTTTAAAACTTTCACATGATGATCCTTTGTCTTAATGACAGATAACGTTCTTGCAAAGCAATCCCCATGAAATAATGGTTAAGGGTTAAGATAAGCATTTCAGAGATCAGGAAAACCAGGGGCAATGCATAGGGGGTGCACATGAGCATGGTGCTGCACCCCTTACTCCTGGTTGGTGCTTGCCATCCTCTCCCCCAATCGCTGACAGTGCTGGCAGCATCTGTGGGAGCTCCCCCACTTACTGCCACGGTGCTACTGCCACCACCACTGTGCTCTCACTGCCACCAACATTTCTGTGCCCCCCAGCCACCAGGGTCACACGTCGTTCATAAAGAAGACCATGAGATATCCTCTTAAAATCATAACTGCTAATGGTTATCTCCCAAAATATCTAATGGGCATTCTCAACGCTTAATTTATAAATGTGTTTGTTTGAACAGGATCTGATTCATGGTATGTTGACCAATGCCATCTTTGTTAGTGTTTCCCCTGCAGCCTGCTGTTTTGTCTCCAGAGGAAAACTAGAAAATATGAAAGATCATAAAAATAGCCAAACTAAATTAGACTAAGGATCTACCTCTTCCTGAATCCTGTCTCTGACGCTGGCAAATAGCAGATATTTAGAGTTGTGATCCCCAAAGGGCAGTATACCATGAAGGACGATACTTTATCAGAATCAGATTCAGCCCACAGAGCTATGTCATCTGGCCTGTGGAGTTCTCTGTGAGTCTGGACATTTGGGGTGGGGGTGGGGTAGGAAGCAGTGGCAATTAATACTGCCACCTATCCCCTGCCACCAAATTTCTTGTGGCCTTAGCATGTACACCCTACACAGTGAGATTGGTCCTGAAGATTGACTCAGCACCACTCATCCAGACTGTGGAGTCTCTCTCTCTCTCTCTTACACACACACACACACACACACACACACACACTCTCTCTCTCTCTCTCTCTCTCTCTCTCTCTCTCTCTCTCTCTCTCTCTCTCTTACTTATATGGAAACATAAGTAAAGCCTGTTTGCCTTTTAAGAATATGACAAAATGGCTAGTCCAAAGAGTAATGGAACAAGATCTGACCGTCACTTTCTGGAAGTCACAGTTCAGCCTTTATTTTTGCTTAACTCCAGTGGGGAAGTCAGCTGTGCAGGCCTCTGTCTGCTGAAGCTCATATCCAAGTATGCACTGACTGAGTTATGCCTGGCAAGGGGGAAAAAGTGCCAGGATTTTTTCTGTGCTGTCTCCTTGCCTGTCCAATCTGAGTAGAGGTTTAATAATGATCACCTCACATCCCTCAAACTATTGTATTGTATTGTTATGCAGATAATTCATATGGCTCAGTAAAATAGTTGTTTGCACCTCATACTACCCTATGCAGAAAAGCACCTAGAATCATTGTCTAGCCTTGCATTAATTGGGCCATATGTCTATAAAGGGAAATGCCTCCATTTGCTGGCTTTGGCACAGCTGTTATAACTAATCTAATGTTCTTCATGAAAAAAGCATAAAGAAATAAGAATTGACCCATGTATATTCAGAAGAGGATGCTAAGAACATTTAAGGATTTAAAGAAGTTTGCAGTGGAAATGGAGAATGGGGTGCAGCAATTATTAAGAACAGAAGAGCTCTTGGAAAAAGAGCATGTGGGAGAAAGTGGATATACAAAAAGTATAAAAGTAATTGATTTGGCTGAGAGACGCAACTGCTTTTTAAAGACTGCCTTCACTACAAGAAATAGAGAAAAATGTAATAGGAAAGGAGCTGGAGCCTACAAAAATAAATAAAGGAACACAAGGAATATATTCCAACTTATAGAGTGGCTGAGCTTGTAAAGCAAGAATTGGCTTAAGACCCCAGTACTAAAAAAGGTCCTCTTGCTGATTGTGATGCACTGTCTTTGATATGCGACTCCTGGAGAAAGAAATGTATGAGTGGGATGTAGTATCACTTGCGAGGCCAGAATCTCTGCTCCCATCAAAAAGATGAACTTTTAGCCAATAACTATAATTGCATCTGAGGGATGATGAACAGGTCACTTAAGAGAATGGGAGCAGATTGTCTTTCCCTCCTCCATTTCCTGCTACATAGAAACTCCTATCCTCTCTCCCAGCTTACAAATTTGTTTTGTACTTGGGGCCTGGACTGCTTGTGGATAATGCTGATAGTTTCCTCTTCTGTCATCTAATGTAAAGAGCATATGCTTCCAGCTGGGACACTATAGAGCACTTTGCAGCTAGATAGCCACCCCTTTGGGCTTGTGTTGCCTCGCTACATTTCTAGTCAGACTTTATCTGCAGAAGTTATGACTTAGGCCTTATGTGGATTTGTGTCAGATGGCAAGCCTAAGCCTGAAACCCATTGCAAGTTGCATACAGCATTTGCTTTGTCAGACAATGAAAAGGGAAAAAAAAAGTTTCTACTAGTGAGAATTTTTGTCTTAGACCATAAATTATTAATTCAACTTTCTAGTGTTAAGTTTAAATGACCAATTTTTATTTCTTCATGTGAAACACCCCGAGGTAAAAAGAATGCTCAACAATAGGTATACACCCAGATAAAACAAAAAAACAGTCCTAAGGAAGGCATTCTCTCATCTTAGTTACCAACAAGGCAAGCAGTGTTATAACAAGCAAATTAAAGAACCATGAAAAACTACATGAAAACAAGTTTTCATCGAACAAAATAACTGGCAGCAATTGAGGATGCACCACCTGCTTCTCATTAAGCAAACAAGTGATGCACTACACAATCCAGTTTCTGAAAAGAAAATTAAGCTTTAACAGGCCCTATATGATGAAGCCTGTTTATCTGGGGTGCAACAAAGGAAAAAACACACCCTAACATTTGCTTTCACAACAGGTACTGCTTATATAGATGGCTTCTCAAACATAGGATCAGTCCATTTTACTATCTTGAGCAAGTTTCTTGCTAGAAACTGGATTATACAAAAAAAGAAATCAAGCTCAATCCTTGCTTTGTGTACAGTATTAAAGGAGGCAACACATAGGTCAGCGGTTGATATATGGTTTGCTATTTAAACTACAGAAATTCTACCTGGTGAAATAAGATAACACCTTTAATAAATATCTGCAAGCAATCAACCACTGACCAAAGTATAGAAGAATGAAAAAACTATGGGTCACATTTCAGTGGGACTACTCTTTCAGTAAGATACTACTCTTTCTGATTAGGAGTGGCAGAATATGATCCTAAGTAACAAACCTCTTATGCATACACCATTTTTCTATTAAAAAATATGTATGTGGAAGCCAGTAAGGGGAAAGCTCCTTTTGCCTCTCTCCTATACCCACAGAAGGAACAAGTAACCAGAATCCTACTTTGTATTGGATGAAATTTTCAGGACGGGAACATAGGCACTGAGATCAAAACAAAATCTTTAATGTAAGCAACTTGGGTGAAGTGCTCCAGTCTGAATGCACTATACCTAGAATAGAAGATTTCTTTTAAGGTTCAATGTCTCAGGAAACTCGTTTCCTAACTCATTAAAAATCAACATTTTTGTGTAAATCTAAGTGCAGGATAAGGTTATAAAGCACTTTTTTGGAATCACTGCAACATAATATATAAAAGCCTTGCCTACTAGATAGAATCTAACATTATAATGAAATGGATAAATAAGTATCCTGTACAAAACAAGACCTTGAATGGAATATTTCATTTTTCTTTTGTTCTTAAAAAGCTTTTGTTCCTATTAAGTGACAGATGGGTATTATATCTAAAATAACTGTGAAGAAGAAAGTGCTGAAAGGAGTTGCTGTGTTTCTCTCTCATTTCTGAATTTCAAGTCTGCAAAATAAAAGCATATGAAGGGCTAGATGGTTTCCTTTGACCACATAAATTCCTGTCCCCCTTTATCCCCTTCTGTTTTGGAGGAGCCAGTAATGTGTTGCTGGTTTACAGAAGAAGAAATTTACTGTTCCCATCACCACCATACCAGCATTGCTGCGGTGATCAATGCTTCACCCTTTAGCACACTTTTCCCAGCTCACTTTCACAAGGAAGAAACTAAGCATGTGGATATATCAATACCTCCCCTTCCCCTGCCTCAAAATCCAGAAAGACAGTGCAAGGGTATTTTATTTTTGCCTGATGAATTGATTCACAGCCAGTTCACCAGTTAAACTTAATAAAAGTTATTGATATTTTCTCCTCTACATTACTCCACTTTCTCTTGGTTTTGGAATAGTTTAAATTTCCTGGTGCCTTAGTATTCTGAATTTCCAGCTTCTTGGTTTCATACTCATGAGAAACAGTTTGAATTTCAGCCAAATAGCTCAGAGCACCCCAGGAACTGCTTAATCTTTCATCTAAACAGTGTAGGTGTCCATCTAGTCTACTGAAATCCCATAGCAAAACCAAAATGACAACACAGGATAGAGCCATCACATGAATGAGTTTCACGCAGCTGTTTCATATGTCACTAACAGGAAATATATATCTAACAGGAAATATATATCTCCAGCTTTCCTCCCCAGGCTTAAAAGATCATTAATTTGTGAAACAGTTATAGAATGATCACACATCAAATGTAAGAGTTTGCCTAAAGTGTTTGAGCTATGTTTGCCAATAGCATTTTAACAAAACATGCTTCTTAATTGCACCAGCTCAAGGGTGTTTGAAGTGACACAAATGATTCTAAGATTGATGAATCATAATTTCACAGAGACTCTCATAACTTGTTCTTGAAGTAGACCTGTGGTTTTCAACCTTTTTTCATTTGCAGACCCTGGGACCCCTTTGAATTATAAAAGTGGGTATTAACATATTTTGATTGATCATAGGCATCTTTTGAAAACCCCCTTAACACAGTTTGTAGACCCCCAGGGGTCTATGGACCACAGCTTAAAAAACACTGAACTAGACCATATCCATGTGTACTGTCCACTGACTTCAGTGGTACTTTGCACATGGGTAAGGATTATATGTCTGAAAATTATTTTAATCAGTCCTTTAATTAAGGACCACATTCAAACTTTGAACTTTTCAAAAAGGGAAAACACTATTTATATAAACAAAATTCTTCCTTTGTTTCTTTGGGAGGGGGGAACAGATCAAGAAGTGACTACTTTATTACAGTGAATTTTCTTTTACTAGCTGTATGCACATTACTGTGGAATTGTAGCAGCCTAATGATAGAATTTCATCCCATAAAACATTTCAGAGCATTAATTTGATCAGGGAAAAATGAAAGACTCCTTTCCCCCCTGAAAAAAATAATACCAGTGGGTTCATTTCTCTAAAACATTCTTTTTTTTTGTATCTAAAACTGGAGGGTGAATGAGACATATCTGCCTGTTAAACTCAAATGATTAATTATACATCCCAGTGTCATATAATGTATTTTGGTTGTTAGATACAAGACCGAAAACACTAAACAACTGAACAACTAAAAAAATAACAGTAGCATTAAATAAGGACAACAGCACCATGACTTCACTTATAAGTGTGATAGAAAGGGATTAGTTTAAGCATTATCAAGTGTTCTTTTATTTTTTTAAATTACTTTTTAATCACAGCATGAACACTAGAAGTACATATATATCAACTACATACATATGGAGCTGAACTACATATATGTATATTTTTTATAAACAATGAGAAGTAAAATGGAAAAGAAAAAAGTAAGAAAGGATGAAGGAAGGATAGAAGAGGAAAAGAGATGTATGCAAGGAATAATAATGTAGTTGCCAAAATATTCTAAAAAGAAAACCCTTCAAATTGCACCAAACTTTTCAAAGCAGTTACACCTGCAAAACATGACTCTTTCCACGGATGCCAGCTGTGGCATCTCACCATACTGGATTTTCATCACTGGAGATGTCCTGTTTATTTTTCTAGTGGAGTCATACAATCCTGAATGTCACTAACGAGGTTTGCTATAGGAAAGCAATCTGGGAAGAATACAAACTGAGCTCCTTAGGAGTATATCCAAAAATAGGCATTTTTGCCAAAGGTACTTGTGTTGTGTTGTAAGTCATACTAATTCTAGTTATAATTTCTTTCCAAAATAGAATGGACAAAGGGCATGGCAAAAACCCTATGAATGAGAGATGCCCACAATGCATTGCATTTCCAATATGTATTTACTGACAGTATATTTAATTTTTTAAGTGTAAGGGAGCCCAATGAAGATGAAAAATTATCTTTGTTGTATAAGACTAAGTCAGTTGTAAATGTTTAAACATTTTACACTTCTGATTTCCACTAGGATGCTGTTATATGACTACCTAAATCCTAATTCCACTTGTGTGCATCTACACAAGCTGCTTAATGCACAGAAGACTAATTCTACTGCACATTAACATGGCTGACAAGAATGATGCTAATATACAGTAGATTTAGTCTAATGAACACTAATGTCACACAAAAAAAATATTCATATGTGCTAATATACAGTAGCACTGATTATGGCGCATTAAGTTAGTAAATATTACAGGTACAAAACTTAATGCATGGTAATTTCAGCTCATTAATGAATATATAGGCATGCCCCTTGAATCTTAAATAATATGTAATTAGAAATACATATTATTCTGTGTGCCAGAATTTTTACAAAGTGGGTGCAGGAACAGTGACCAGTGTTGAAGGGGGGTCTGTACCCCTTGCTCCTAGCCTTCCTGCAATCCCCCTCTGTACCAGGTTGGACAGGCCACATAGCAGGAGTAGCATTTGGGAATTTTTAACTTCCTTGTGACCGCGATGGGTCCCTGGGTCGTGTGTAGTTCCTGCAGGTCGTCCCTTTACCCCTTTGTCTCGCCCGCCACGACTTTGATGTTTTGCAATATC
>JAGPOW010003245.1:188219-276279 GCA_030014935.1 Caiman crocodilus
CCTCCCCCGGCTCGTCAGCGCTAGCCGCTTAACCGAGCGGGGAAGGCGCGGCTCGCGTGGCTGCGCCGGCGTTCGCCGCAGTTGGTGCAGTCCCTCGCCATCCGGTTCTCTCGTCCCCGGTGAGTCTCCTGCACCTTCCTTCGCCCCCCCGGGGTCCCTCTCGGGTCCCTAGGGACGGCCCGGCGCCGTCACATTCCTAAAGCTGGTATTGTTATTCTTTCTTCCCCTTCTTGCTCAGAGACACCTCCCTTTCCTCCCCCTTCCCTCCCTCCAAATTTTGTCCCAATGGGAACGGTTCAGTGCAGGGCTACTCCTGCTCTGCCCTGTTCTGCCCTCCTACAGCAGCCAGGGGGAGCTCCAGGCTTTCCTGGATGCCAGACCCAGGTGGTCAGGGGACATCTGGGTTTGACCTGGGCTCCAGGGGGTAGAGGGTGCTGTCCTGCCTCCAGGACAGCTGTCTCCCAGCCCTGCACCCTCATTGGCAGACCAGGGCATAGGGCTGGGAACCTGTCCCCTTCCCCAGGAGCTATTTCCCAGCCCTGCAGCCCGCACTGATCTACTGATCAGGGCACATGACTGGGAAGCAGCTGCTAGGGGAAGGGACAGTTTCCCAGTCCTGTTTCCTGATCTGCTGATTAGGGTGCAGGGCTGGGAGGCAGCTGCCCGGGGGAGGGGACAGTTCCCCTGTCCCCTGCTGCCTTGACAGTCTGGGAGCAATTTGCTCCTGGCCAGATAACTACATGTGCACTACTACACAGTAGTTACTGTACAATTAAACTAGTACCTGTATCTACATGTAGTAGTCAAGCACACTGTAGACTAATTTACTGCACAGTAAATGCTGTGCATATGTAGATTGTGATGATTCACTGCACAGAAGGTTAGTCTACTGCATAGTAAAGCATCTCATGTAGATGAACCCATTATGCTTTGGGTTTGCTCTAATGTGAGGTAGCGGGAGGGCAATTATAGCATCTTGCTATGATTTTCAAAACATAAGTGCAAGCTGTGCTGTGGACTCATGCCTAAGGCTGGCCCTAGTTGACCCAGTTGTAAATAGGTACCTGGCCATTAAGGCTGTGGAATTAAAGTCAGACAGATATAAAGACACTCACAACACTCACTTGGCAATAAAAATTGTGCATCTTAACCATTGTAGCCCAACTGGCCATTAGTCTAGGTGAGGCTTTTGATTTTATTTCCCATGATGACCTACATAACCTATTGTTAGGAACAGACCTGAGAAGCATAGCATTAAGTCATTGAGTACTGTAGCTAAAGTCTTAGTGTTTTAGTAAAACTTTGGTACGTACAAAAATTCAAATACATTTTTATAAATGCACAATGCAGCCTGTTTCTATATAGAAGAGGTGACATTGATTTTTAAAACCAAAATTCTACAATTTTTGATTCACGCTTAGCAGATTTCTGTATGAAATAATATTTGTGCTGCATATCACTTTTATTTGAAGTTCCCAAATCACTGTACAAACATTAATTCATAACATGATAATCTCTGTCAAGCCGGGATTGTGATTTTTTACCTATTAACATTGTCTAGTAAACTAGAGTGCTGCTTTGAATTTAAAAATAATGAAATGAACTAGAAGACACCCTTGTACAGTGAATAAGCATTATATCCATTTTATAAATACAAGCTTACATATAATGACAAAAAATTTACAGAAGGTCTCATATCAAGGTAATGACAGTCAAAAACAACCCCTACCTCTAATCATGAAATAGGCATAACAGTGAAACTGTCTCCCAAAGTTTTGGATGAAAGAATATATTATTTAAACACTCACAGAATTGTAGGTCTGGAAGAGTCCTCAAGGATCATTCAATTCAGCTCCTCTGCACAGATGCAGGATATGCTATTCCTAAACTATTCCAGACAGATGCTTATTCAGCCTCTAAGAGAATACCTCCAATGAAAGAAATTTCACAACATTCCTAGGCAATTTGTTTCATTGTACTACCTTTCTTACATCTGGGAAGTACATCTGCTCTCCTGAAATTTAAACCCATTTCCTTGTGCTCTGTCCATTCTAGAAACAGAAAATAACTTTTCTCCCTCTTCTTTATGGCAGCTTCTCAGACATTCAAATACTATTACCATATTGTCAGTTATCTAAATCAAACCTACTAAGTTTCTCCAACCTTTCCTAATAGTTTCATCATCTTCATCACTTGCTTCTGAATCCTTTCCAGTTTCTGCACCACTCACTTGAACTGTGGTACCCAAAACTGTATTGACCTGATAACATTAGTGCTATCACTGCCCAGGTCTTACATACAGTACTTCTTTTAATGAAAAGTAAAACTGTATTTGCTTTTTTAACAATATTTTTTTTTGTGTGCATTTTACTTAAATTCTCTGAAATTATTCTGTCTCTGCAGACAGGCAACAAGGGAGATGTGTTCACTGTGCTTACTTTGAGAAGCTATGGAAGTACTCTCATTGAAATATTTAAATCATTCCTCTGCAATAGTTTAGATAGAGTAATACTGTCTTCAGAAGGGTGTTGTACTAAACACTCCCACAAGTCTTCCCAACCCTATTTTCTATGATTCTGTGAATGTATATGCAATTATTTCCAGTTTTGAGTTGTCTGCAGTGGAACAGTTGCTACCCAAGTTCTCCATGATCTTGTCCATATACCATTTATTGGGTATCTTCTCATGCACACAACTTTTTGAACATCATCCATCCATTTTTGTCCATCCATTTTTCTATCTCCCCCATCTCAAGAATGTCTGTGTACATTTGAATAATTATTGCCTTTCCTTTGTCTTCTCTCCTGAAATAAAACTTATCCCCTTAAATTCTTCTCTCTTCCTTACAACTGCATAGATCTTTCAAAAATCCTCATAATCTTCTAGGCTCCAATATGAAATATCCCAAGTCTACTGGTTAGGAAAAACAACTATTTGAGTGTTCCACTTTAACATACGAGACTTCAAAAAAAAGTTCTATAAATTCATAACTATTCATTGCCTAACTTCTCTGTTCTTCTTTCCCTTGTTACCACTGCTCTTATTCTCAAGCATAGAATGTCTGCTGCTCTGTCTCTTGCTTCCTCCCATCTTCTTCCTCTTTGAAAGTCTGGCTTTTTCCTCTCTTTAGTCATCACTTTTTCATCAAACACTGCTTCTTTCCTCATTTCTCCCTCCTGTCCTCCTGTTCGGCCTGCTGACTGGACTCTTCCCTTATTACTTTCTTCAGTAAAGCCTCTTCCAAAACCACCAATCCAGCCACACTTTTCTTTTTTACCTTGTTTTTTTCTTACCCTTTTTAGGTATGCTAAATGATATATATATGTAACTTACTATTTATATATATAGATACATATTTTTGCAAAAAGAAGAAAAGAAAAAAAAAAGGCTATAAGTAGGTGCCAAAGTGCTACTTAAAAGAGTGTTTATGGAGTACTTGTGCTAGAACTTGCAGCATCCCCACCCCAACAAACACACAAACAAAAACCTTGTAGCAGTTTGAAAAGGTCAAATACCTCAATTTTAAATGGACTAAATCTGTGGGTACTATATATATAAATTACTACAGCTATGTTTATTTTAAGGTATGTATTTTCAAATTTGCTTCTCACTTCCAAATGCTAGGGGAGAATAGGTTCAGACAGTAAGGAAGAAGGAAGGGACTGCAGGGAAAAGAAGTTGATGTGAAGCGGAGGGCAAAGGGGCTACCTGACACCCCAGATTTGTTTTCCTTGCTGTGGTGGTAGGTGGGTGACAAATTCAAGGCAAACCTCCAACAATTAGATTCTGTAAGTAGAACATTATAACAAACTTATACATTTTCCATATTTAATATCTAATTATTGGCAGATCATCTTATAATCAAGTTTTTCTTATAGATGAGTAAATACAATATATTCCTATCCCCTACATCATACATTTAAATAATAATAAATGAATCTAATTTAATCTGCATGGAATTTAAAACTGTACAATAAAAGTAAGTTTGATCTCAACTAAGCACATGTACTTTGTAAGAAATATATTTCTACCTGTTAAAAAGATACTGTGTTAAACTGTGTAGCTATTGCACAAATGATATTTCTATAGCCACACAATGATTAAAAATTGAAATATTATTCTCATTAGTTTAAGGGAGTCGAAGGTGAATCGATATACACACCTTTGCCATTTATATTTTGTTTTATGGTTGGGAACATTTTCTCTGTTGATGCGCTTTTTCTTTTATGAGAAATGAAGAGATATTTTAGAGCTACACTGTTTATTTCACTCTTAGGCAAGGCACATACAGCCATGGCATTGATTCCTTCAGATGTATCTCAGTTCTCACCAGGAAGAAAATAACCACTAAGATGGAAAGAATAATTCAGCCTCCAGGCTGTATACCATTACATAGAATTCAAGCTCTGATTTGGACTTATGTGAGTGCACTAACATGTACCACAGGCAGTGCCTCCACATCTTTTCTAGTATCTAGTATGGAATTATCAAAAAAATCATCAAGTATCTCTCATATAAAGCAAATATAGTTTGGCTTATCTGAGACATTCAGTATTCTTTTGTTGTCAACTGGCATCAGAAACTAGTATATGCCCCGGCTGTGCAACACATTTCAGAGGTGTTAAGTGCCTTCCTTATCAGCAGGAGAATGGTCTTTGCAATAGAAAATGAATCATCTGAAATTTAATCTCACTGGAAAAAAAATATGAACTGCACTAAACAAGTCAGTGCCAAGCATTTTACATTTAAATGAACAATTATTGGATAAAATGCATAAAGAGTTTTTAGAAGCTGCAAGGGCCATGTTTTCCTCTGTTGTCTTTCCTCATCCACCCCCTTTCCTTCTCAATGAATCTTGAAGGTGAAGCAGCTTGGCTAATTGTATTAGCTAGTTTTTCTGAATTGGATCACAGGTTACCTCATTATCCTTGTGCATTGTGTAGAGAGCTTAGGTTCCTAACTTTGGGTTCCTAATACCATTCTGGGTTCGAGAAACTTAACATTTAAGCTTTGTAACAGTTAGTGTTGTGGACTTGGGAGTCTCTTTTTGGATCTGGTCCTTAGTGGAAGTGTCTACATGTGTACCCAACTGCACAGTTGTTACTGCACAGTCATTTAGTACTTGCTAAAGCATTAAATGACTCAAGTATGAAATGACTGCTCAGTAACTGCCATTGCAGTGCAGTTCTGGTGATGAACAGGTTATTTCCTACCCTACCACTTGCTATTGGTCAGTAGTATCAGCATCATAGTTCATGCCCTTATGTACACATATCTAGTGTCTACAATTTCATCTTATTGTTGTTCTTTTGTGTATATTTGATCTAGCTGGGAAACAAATAACCAACTTTCTTCGCATTTGCAGACTTTGAGTAAGGGTCACTTTCAGTTTCCAAGTTCAAAAACTGTTTCTTTTGTGCACCCTTGTTCAAAGCAGGGTGAAAAAGAAGAGCTATATGGTCAATCCTTCTCTGTGTGCCTGTAGAGTAGTCTTGGTACACCAGACACTGCATTATTTTAAAGGAGCCTAGGAAGCATCATTTTACCCAGGAGCAAAGTCCTCCTTAAGTTAGGAAACCCAGCCAAAAAACAGTGCCTAATGGTACAATTCAGTCGCTAGTATATGTGGCCTTATTTTATTTATTTATTTGCATTACAAAAACATTAGGATTTTTTATTCAGGTTCAATATCAGAAAATCAGGGTTTTCCTATGTTATATTTTAGATGTGACATCTAGTAGCATAAGTGGATTTGATTAAAAATATCAAAGAAAAATTATGGATAATCTACTTAAAATGCTAGCAGCAGCGCCCTTTATTTCACTAAATGCTAGAGCTATCTGATGGCTCCTTTCTACTGGTGACTAAAGAGTGACAACAGGAACTATTTTATTGGAAGATACCAAGGATCAATTAATCAAATATTTTGTCCCAAAGAAAAGAAAATGTTGAATTTTTAAGAGAAAAGAGCAAACCTACAGAATGCATCCAGATTTGGAGATAAGATCATGCCTTGGAACAGGAAAAGTAATTATTTTTGTTCCGTCAAGCATGGCAGTATATGGTAACTAACAGCAGTTGATGTATTTATACATGTACAGGATATAGCAAATGCATGCTTTCTTTCCCTAAGCCATTTTCCCTCATTCAGAAAACGTATAGCAGTGATTCCAGAGGCTAATGAGTCTCTTCCTCCTTCTTAGTATAATCACACCTCTTCTGACTCATTTCTACTTAATCTTTCTAGGACTGAAGTACACTCCCAATACACTAGGACTTTGTACACATGACAAAATGGCCTTTAAAGTGGCTTAAATGCCCTTTTGCACCGCTTTAGTGGTGTGACTGTTTACACTGTCAGCAGCATAATGCACTTTAATGGCACAACTGTTTACACTGTCACTGTTGTATTGTGCGTTAAATGACTTTGGGGTGCAGCAAAATAAAACACATTGAGGTATTTTACTTTGCTACCTTATAGCCATGGGGGGAAGCACTGGGCCCTGTGCAGCTCAGGGGCTGTGCAGATAGCCCATGGAGGCAGTCGAGTAGTAGCCCATGCAGGCAGGCTCCACTGAAGGAAAAAAAAAGTGGTGAGCCTGATCTTTTATTTTTCCTCTCCTCTGTGGCTGCAGTGCCCCCTGGGACCACCTCGGCCAGGTGCCTGTGGGCAGACGATGCCTGGGGGATGCCACCGTGTAGGAAAGAACCACCCTCCCTGCAGCTTAGGCACTGCTTGGCCTGCCGGCAGCTCATCCTCCCCCTCTGCTGCCGGGGAGGGAGGTAAGGATTAGGCCCAACCCTTGTGTACATGCCATGAGGGTTTACTTCACCTTAAATTGAAATGGTGTTTTTAAAAACCCACCACTTCACTATAAGGAGAATAAAACTGAAGTAAACCCCAATGGGGTGTACAAGCAGCCCTAGACTCTGTGTTGTAGTTCTGCTCAGGATTCAACACTGAAGGTGCAGCTCCATGGAAAAAAGAACTGCCTCTCTATACCACCTGTTCCCTGGGTTATCTTGGGCCTACTCTATGGCCTAGAATAATTGTAATGTTTTATACTATGGCAAGTCTCTGACATTCTCCCTACTGGATATGACTCCCTGCCTTTCCCCCTACCTTCTCTCCCCACACACATATCTAATCACATATTTGTGAAGGAGAGAAGTTTAGGGCTGTTTACAGTGCCCCTATAAAAAATACTAGGGCAGGAATGATCTCCTTAAAATTTTAGTTAGTCTATCACCTATAAATATTATTGGAATAGTAATAAAGGCTAAAGTGGGGACCAGAGTCAGATACTAATAAATAATTGTGTGTTCCCCTAGTTCAGTTTTTCTCATTTTTTAAAAGCATCATCACTTCATCATTCAAAATGAAAACAAATCATGATTTATGTATTCAAATTTTAGTATTTTCCATACTATTTTATCTTCTTTTCTCAGTACAGCCTAATACTTTATCTGTTTTTTCAACCCTTGTACATTTAAGACTTACCAAGTTCTCATACAAGTCTTTTTTTTTATTGACAGGTTACAAGTCATTTAAGAATCGGTGTGGCCGAGTAATTTAAACTGTACCTTTCAGAATATTTATTTCAGTCCATTATTTTATGCTGTTCACACTTCTTAAAACTATGTGTTCATTTTAACATGAACATATAAACTTACTAGGGAGGACCAGCGGGGATTGGGAGAGACCTTGTTCCCTGAGCGCCTCCCGGAATAACAAGGAATAATGGCCCTAAGTTGTTAAAGGATAGGTTTAGATTAGGCATTAGAAGGCACTACTTCAGTCAGGGCGGCTAGGATCTGGAACCAACTTCCAAGCGAAGTGGTACAGGCTCCTACCCTGGGGGTCTTTAAGAGGACGCTTGATGTTTACCTAGTTGGGGTCATTTGAGCCCAGTTGTCTTTCCTGCCCAGGGCAGGGGGTTGGATTAAAAGATCTACAAGGTCCCTTCTGACCCTACATCGATGAATCTATGAATCTATGTTTGCGTGTCTTTCAAAAACAATGACACTTAGCAAAAAGAAAAAAGCACAAGAATGATAAAAGCCATAAGATGCACTTACCAAGCCTACAGGAATGCTGTGAGTCTCCTACTCTTGTTGACTTTATCTCTGCTGAGTCATTAACAGAGATACTCTCTGTGAAGCGTGAAGAAAAGAAGTGTTCACTCCTTTTCATCAGGGATCAAAGAGAGTAGCTTAATTTTTCACATATATAAATGACATTCCTGAAAAATGCTGTTAAGGTATTAATGCACACAAATTATACATTTATCTCATTCTCTTTCTGCTCCTCCCCCTTCCCCAGTCAAAATGTAAGTAGTTTTAATAGTGGTGAGAATGGCTGTTGACTAAAATACAAAAGCAATGCAGCATTTCAATCTTTGCTTATCATGAAATTTAGACAAAATGGAATTCATGGTTTTTTATTCTTTCCTGGAAGCAAAGTTCCCAGAAGCTCTTGGTTTAAAGTTCCTTAGGTGGCAGCAATGGAACTAGAGTTTTATCCTTTGAATATCATTAGCTTCACATCAGACAGCTGTTCTGCTTATAATCAAGTTTCATGGCTGGAAGGCAAAGTAACCTTATTCAAAACCCCTTGGAATATCTTTGTCCTTAGATTGTCCTACATAGAGTGAGAACACGGTATACTGTTTTGGTTCTAGTCTGAAACCCAGTCAGTTCATTTCCTTCAGAAAAAGGAAAAAAATTATATGCATCATTTATATAATGCAGGGGTTTTTTCATCATCATAACAACACACTTCATAAACAGCTTGTGTTGGGACGCAAGCATACTATATTAAACAATGTTTAATATCCACATCTGAGGCATATCACAAGCCTGAATCAGATATCTTCTACCAGCCACAGGACAGGCTCATAACAGGTGCAGCTACAGACACTGAATGTGCATTAATCAGTCACAAAACAATAATGTAGTTTTAACTACAGTAAGACTAGAATTCATTCCCTTAAAAAATTCTGCATGAATATGCTTTAAAACAGTAATGTTTAAAGTGCAGTCCTGCACAGGAGGCAGCCTGGTACTTCACAGAATCAGGAGGAGCACTGTGCCTGAGCCACATTCTCTCTGAGCCTGATCATTACACAAAGGTGTAGAACATAAAATCATCTTTTCTTGTAAGTATAGAGCAGGTTGCTCCCTTTCCCCCTTCTATCAGCTTTGCTAGCCTATCCTTACCCCCTTTCACTCAAAGAATTTGAGAGACTTTCTTTCTTGTCACTTCATTATAATCTAGTCCTAAACAAAGCAAAACATTTATACTTAAGACAAAAAGAATCATTATTATTTTGTAATGGCAGCTTAATAGTTACTCCAAATGTGCTAAATTCATGCAGGTAAAATATGCAAGAATGCTGAACTTGGTGTTGTTCATCAAGTTGATGATGTTCAGGAAGAATACTGGGGTCAAATGTTATTCAAATATTCAGAAATAAATGGAACCACTACTTGAAGATCTTAAAAAAGCCAAAAAATACCCCACGGTTTACTGGAAAAAGCAGCACATTACTTCCACCTGGCTCCACAGCCTCTGTATTGATTGCGCTTCAGTGGGCCTTTTTTGGTGCTTTAACTAGAGGCTGATTCAATCAGCTATTAGACAAAAGTGCCAAAAGAACCCAACTAAAGCACCTGATCTATACGGATATCAGGCAAGCTGGGTCCTACTAATGTGGCATCTCTTCTGGGCATGTTCTGCACTCAGTGCATGAGCATGCAGAGTTTAAAGCAACATTTTTTTTTTAACATCTGCAACCTAATGTCTTTCAATACTTTATATTTCAAAAAAGCAGCAGAATCCTACTTGCAATTACTATTGCCTATCTATATTTGGTGTCAATTGCATTATATCTGAACAGCTTTGAATCTGTATACTTCACAGTACTCCTGTGAGGTAGGGAAGTGTTCTTATCTCCATTTCATAAATAGCAAACTGAAGTACAGAGACTAAGGTCCAAATCCACAAAGGTATTCATGTACTGTATGCCCAGTGATGGAAATCAGAGTTAGCTACCTAAACACTTCTGAGGATCTAGGGCTAAGCGACTTGTCATTCACAAGGTATTTTTGGTGCAGCATAGCTTAAGATAGTAACCTAACCATTGGGACCTTTTTCTGTTCCATGGTAAAAGGAGGTAAACATATTTACTATAAGCGTACAGTGCCTGGGGCATAGCTATTGTCAGAAGCCAAATAGCAAAAGAAATCTATAAACATCATAGAGCACTTTGTGTGCTAGTTTATTCAAATAGTTTATTCATACTTGCACAGTCAGACCAGGTATTTTGTTAAGCAGAAGAATCTTCTAAATCCCTAATTTATATGTATCCTGCTATATTGATGGGGGGGTTGTTAAAAATGATTTGTCTTGGAACTTATTGGCAATGACTAATGAGCTAATGAAAAGCTCTTTTAAAATGGAAGTGTTCTCATACTCAGCTTCACAATCTCAGTTCACTTAAGCATTAGGGAAATGGGTGAGTCAAATGTTGTCCTGAAGTACCTTTGGGCTTTTTTATACATGCATTCTATGTGGCTCCTGGATTGTCCACACATTAACATCAGGAACTAATTATAAGCACCTTTCAGGTGGTTTAAAGTTATGCCATTTAAGGGGAGGTTTATCTGTGATCTGGGTTACCCAGATTGTGTTACACTGTGTGGGCACTCTGGGCTGCACATTAGCAGGGATCCTGGTTTTCTCTGATTTAAAAAAAAAAGTCCCCAATTTTCGGTTAAAAAAAGTAATCCCAAATCCACATTTTTCCATGATTAAAATGAACAAGTATCTATTTATATCTATATATTAGTGGTGTTTCATTTAAATCATGGGAAAATGTGGATTAGGGTTTTGGTTTTTTTACTGAAATTTTGGGATTTTTTTTTTAAATCAGAAAAAAACAGGATCCATGTGCATTAGTCTAACACCCCCTGCCCTCCCGCACATCACGCTTTCTATCCCTTCCCGGCAGATTGGGATACTAGTCCCCACCTCCTTGGCCAGCCCAAATAGGGCCCACCATCTCCTGTACCTGTCCTTATTCTTGTCCCTGTCTCTGTTTCCCACCAGCTTGGATAAACCTGCTGCTCTCCTATTCCCCTCCAAATCATCCCCCTGTGCTCCCAGCACCCCAGATACCTTCTCCCACCCCCCACAGTTCCTGGCTTACTTGTGGCTGCTGGCACTCTTTAGGGGAGCAGGCAGGGAAGGGGAATCTGCTGGCTTGGCTGTTGCTTCCACCACTGCCATTACCACTGTCTGGGCTGGGCATCCACAAGTAAGCTGAGGGACACAGGGGGCCCGGGTGATCCATGAGACCTGGGAGCAGTAAGCGGGGAGCCCTGGGGGTGAGGGAAACCATGAATGGCAGCTCCAGGAGAATGTGGGGTGGATAAAGGGAGCCCTGAATGGGAGGGCAAGGGACTCTTACCTTTCAGTTTTTAAGGCCCCTGTTTGCCTGAATATGTGGCTGCTTCAAACTCAAGCTCACACCAGTGCTGATCAACATTTAAGAAGCATAAAGTACAATGTGTAGCAAAGCCCTTAGTCCAGTGATGAGACTGCAGAAAAGGTATAAACACTTTGAACTAAATAAAAAACCCCCACAGTGTAATGAAAAAACTCACAGTACCACCAGGTATGAGACTCTAAAAGTCTGTGTTACTTGAGACTAAAGCACTTTCCTGTGAAGGTCGGGTCTTCTCTTTGAATTCTACAGTGTCTGCCTGTCATTTTTCATCCACTGCCATAATCTTGACCTCTCCTATAACTGGGATTATTGCCCTGTTTTAAACTATTCAAAGATAACTTTTTCATTTCAATATAAGTAGAATTTGCAACGTTCAGAAATTCCCTTAAATGCTTTTTAATTATAATGCTGCTTTTTTTTCACCCCAATTACTTCATTTTCAGAAAACAAGTTTAACAATCAATAGTAAACATGAGAAGACCATAATATCTTTATTGCATTCAAGTATAATAGGATAATTGTTCCAGCTTTTGAGGCAAAACTAATTTCCTTCTTGATCATGTTCCCAAGAATTTTATTTTTGAATATTGGTTCCCAGTTATGGATAAATAATTTCTTTTGAAATATGTTTTAAAGATGTTCTTTCATCACAAGGTCATATTTACAGAGAAACTCCAAAAAATTCTAATTTTTTCCATGGAATTTATCCATTTAAACTTATGGAGCTAATCAAAGTAGCCTGATTAAATCAGAAACCATTTCCAAAATACCTTGCCAGTATTTACCACTACTTTTCTTTACCCTTCATATAATTTTGCATCTGTCTATTTTCTTTGTCTCTTTACATATAATCACTAATTTCTCATGGTTTCTAGAATACTTGATTCAAGACCAGGAAAAATGTGACATTTTTCCTAGTCTTGAACATACCTCTAGGCTAAATGAAAACTCCAGACTCATTGAACAGAATCGGTTCAAGTGGAATAGGAAAGCCAATCACATTGCATGAGTCCTCATAAAGCTGAAAATTTTTCATTACTATCCAAAAAAATACCCTTACAATTTGCTTGCAATGACTCTGCATTCACAGGCAAAAAGAGAAGTTTGATTTATTACTGACCTTTTGGCAGGATCTTTTGGTGCATGAAAGTTCAAATTTTCCTTGTCTCTTCTTTACAATCCTTAACAGTCATTGAAATAGCTGTTCTATTATCTTATTGCATCAAAGTCTTATTGCCTGAAGACCTACCTACATCCCTGGATGGAACTGCTGCACTGATGACATTTTCTTTTTGTTGTCTTCTTTCAGACCTATTAGAATTATCAAGAAAAACACCACATCATTTGTTAAGAATATAATATTCATAAATAGGAGCATTGGTGTTTTTGGCTGAATGAACATACAAAATTAAAAGTTTTTAACGCAGCATTTGGAAGTGAAGTTCTTTATTTCAAAGGTCTTTAAAGGATTTGATTTTATTTGATGTTGATAAATTTTCTTTCATCTTTTCTTTTGTTATATTTAGCTCAAGACTTCTCTTTTTGTTTTAGGAGAAATATCACTTTCACTCTCAATTTTGACCACCAAAGGCCATTAATTGACTACACATATACACAACTACTAGCTAATCCAGGAACTTCTCACTAAACAACTATGAACTGATTTGTTTGAATAGTAAACACTGCATAATGAGTACTCTTGTCCAACAGTGCTCTTGGCAACATTGCTAATTAGCTATTTATTAACAGAAAAAGGATCTTGCTGGCAAATAATACATTTTTCACATTTATGATTTTGCCCTGCTAGCTTCTCACTACACTGGCCAGCCACCTACCCTTAAGGTTGGGTCAGGATACAGTGTAGATTAGATCTGGAAATGGGATAAATATATGGTATCATAGTATCTTAGGCAGTGTTAAAAATTGGTTCAGGAAGATAGTTTTTCACCTCTAGGTCACTGGGTCAAACTATAGGGTTTTACTGTAACTTGGGACATAGCCTTTTACTGGAGGCAAAGTGCTTCTACTGTAAGCAAATCAGTTGTTATCCTGGACCATCCTTTTTAATAGTGCAACAGCTTTTTTTTTTTGGCTGGTCAGCTCACCCAGCTGGTAAGTTGCACATGTATAGAACTATGCCTTTCTTTTTCCTCTTTTTGGGGGGCTAGACTCAGTGTTTATTAATTAAATTAAATCTCTGTTTTCAACCAAAAACAAAGCCTTTTATCTTGAAATTGCCTATTTCATGGTCTTCCTTTCTTTTGGACCTCTGCTAGTGCTGTCATAATCTGACCATGATCGAGGATAATAGCAGTCAAAAGTCATTACCATTTACTGACCTTTCATTGGACTACATAAATGAGCTGCTGCAAGTGGTACACTAGTAACAGATGGATTTTAGGGAATGACACTCCAGATCACATTTGGGAGCACTTTAGCAATCCCAGCAAATGCCAAAGCCTGACTCCCAGTCGCTCAACCTCACCTCCAATAAATTAACCTTAATTGTAATCCATCATTAGTGGATCACCTCAGCCTCAGGACATTTTACCATAGTAGTATTTTTGATTTAGGCTAATGAAGCTTTTAAACAATGTGAAAATAGATATTTACATGCACATATATAAAAAAAGATATGTACCTCCTTGTGTGACATTAAACTATCAACAAATCACAATAGGTCAAAGTAAGTTATTGCCTACAAACATGTATGCCTCTCGGAAGCCAATTAGTCTCTAAGGGGATTTTTAAACTTGCTCGAAGGGTGTGGGGCATTTTTTCACATGCTCTGAGAGCCACTCTAATTACAGCGCCCACAGTATCTCATGTGTCAGCATCCTTGTGCTCCAAAATGGCAGCAAGGGTACTTTAAACAAAGCCTGTCAAACAAGCTTTAGCTAAAGTCCCCAACTGCCATTTTGAAGCATGGGGACACTGATACATGATATATGGAGGCTGGCTGGAGTGTGCTAGTTAGCTAACTAGCACACTCCAGCATACACAATTAATCAAGTAAGCTCTGACACACTGTAATAACAGTGCATCAGAGCAGCCTCCTGGCACATCTACAAGCACCCTAAAATGCCACCTTAATACAGATAACTACCTCTCTCTAAATTACATTGTGATCTCTTGGGTGTTTCAAATATTTTTTCTCAGCTTCATCCTAAAAGCCAACTTATGAAAGACACTGGCAAAACCTCCTTCATGTTCTTTATTCTTTATGGTAAGAAAGCAAGACTATCAAGGCTTAAAACACTACAGATATTTGAAGACGTTAAGGGGAGGTTAGATCATGTTAAAAATGATCTAATTTAACTTAGTTTGCCAAGGTGAGGATATTACACTAGTCAGTAGGGCTGTTTGGGTGCTGATTTGATTTGGTGGAGATTCAGCCCGATTCAGTGGCAGATCTCTGAATCAGAATTGAATTGGGAACAAATTAAAAGGTCTGATTCAGAGAACTTTGATGATTTGGGCAGCCCCTGGTGGCTGCAGCAGGGAGCTGCAGCTGACTCTGAGCTGGTAAGTACTAGGAGCAGGGGGGGGAGCTACGGGAAGGGGGGGAGGGGACCGTGGGAGGACCCCTGCCTGCTCTCATCCCCACCCACTGCCCCAGCCCCCCCACGGCTGCCCTGCCTGGCCCCAGCTCCTGGCCCTTTAAGAAAAAGCCTCAGGCTCACCGGGTGCTGCCGGGTGGGGGACGATCCCTACTGGCCCGCACTGTCCATGGGGAGCTCTGCAGAAACCCCTGACTCCACCTTGCTTCCCCAGCCCCTCCTCCCCCATGGCTGCCCTGCCCAACACAGCTCTGGCCCTTTAAGGAAAAAAAAGTGAGAAAAGTCCTGGGACTCACTGCTCCTGCAGTGGCCTTAGGGCTTCAGTGGGCTCATGCAGAGCCCCCCCACATGGCATGAGGCAATGGGGGTGGTGGGGATTACCCCCCACCCAGCAGCACCCAGTGAGTCAGGGCTTTTTTTCCCCAAGTGCCAGGAGCTGGGGCAGGCGGGGCAGCCATTGCCAGGCTGGGGGTATGGGCCTGGCTGATTCGGAGATTCAGAGATCTCTGAATCAGATTTGGCCAAATTGATTTGAGACACCGATTCAAATCACTGAATTGAATCACTGTCCCCGGACTCGGCCGAATCCGAATCTGAATCTGAAGTGAATACTAGGCACTTTGCAGAGGCCTACTAGTTAGGTGGATCTATGTGCAAACTGTACAGAAGTTCAGGGCAGTTATATTAGGCTAAAAATGTTCACCCAATATAAGTTAAGTGTGCCTCTGAGGTATTCTAACTTAGCTGGGATCTGGCAAGACCAAACTAACTGAACGTCTGTACAGTTTCCAGTGCAGCCCCAGGGCTCCCTGGCACCATACTATTTTTAGTTTCACCCCAGCCCCAGATGGACAATATTCCTCTCATGCATCAAACCATCCAACCTGCAAATCACTCCTAGTGCTGGTTTTATCAGTGTTTGCTGATGCCAGAAGCTGAAGAAGTAAGTCAGGGTAGAGGGAGGAGAAGGTCAGATGGCGGGTAGATTCAAAAGAGGGAATGTTTTTTTCTGTGGTTAGGCAGGGTCAAAGGGCTAAAAATAGCCCCTGGTCCCAGGGGGGAGAGGGACAGAGCCTCCCACCATTACCCCAAGTCTTCCCATGGACCTTATGAGACCTCCTGACAACACCAAACCCTCCTGAAACCCACCAACGATCCTGTGGACCCTGACTGCCCCCCAAATTCCCCCACAAACTCCACCTGCCTCCCATGCCCCCTGCAGTTCCCACCTGCACTCCTGTCCCCCCACAGATCTGCAGAACTGCTTGCTTCCAACCCCCGCAAACCCCTGATAGCCCCCCACCATCTCGACTTACCTTAGATTGGGTAGCTATTTTTAACTCGATCTAATTTCCCCCTAACTTCCCCAAATATCCCTAAATAATCCAATGCTTTCCATAAAATAGAAGAAAAATAACAGATGCGAAGTAAATGTGAGTTAGTTATTGCAGTGCTGATATTCAGGGGAAAGGCATTAAATCTGACGATGTGAAAGGATTCTATACATCAGGGTGGTTGACAACGAGAGGCTGACAAAGAAACATTGAAGAACTTATTTGTGATAGAAAGAATAGGTATGGAGTATGTGGAATAGGAAAGGGAAATGAGAGGAAGTAAGTTATTGGCTGAGAAAGAAAGATTGAAGCAGTATATGTGTGTGTGTGTGTAGTGTGCAGGAGGGCAATATGTGTGCGAGGGAGGCAGAACCCACACTTTTAATGGATTCATACTTGTTCCACACCATTTTAACAATGACATAAAGATTTTGTTTTATCTTTTCTTTGATGGGCCTCTGTCTTACACCCTGTTTTTGGCCACGTATCAAAGGTGAAGTGATTGCTACAGTCTATTTATTCCCTAATTAAGTCTTTTAGCCTCCCCTCTTCGGTCTCTTCACCCACCTTTTCCAAGAACACTTTTTGCAATTAGTCTTCACTAATCTCAATAGTCCCAGCTACACCTACTCTTGAACCAGGTCATTTTTGTTATATTTTATTGGTGCATGTGTGGATTCTTGTTTTCTATTTATGATTAAGTCCTTAGAGTGTAAGTTTTGGAGATCAAAGAAGTTGGACTTTGGATTACGGTTTTTGTTTGTTTCTGTTTTTATTTTTTAAAGAAAACCATATTTGTAAATAACTATATGAACCTAAAAAGTCTGCTGGAATCCTTTGGAATGAAGTGTTATATGTAAAGATGTTTTTTGTATTTGCATTTCAGGTTCATACAGTTAATTATAACTAAAATGCTTTTCCCGAAGACACGACATATATAACAAAGGAGACTCCATCTCATCTTGTCCAGACCAGAGCAGTATACAAAGCACATGATCAACTGATGAGAGCAAAATAACAGAAGAATATTACACAATAGGAAACAAGAACAGACATCTCTATCTAAAAGCTAGTCTGCCAATGTAAAGTAGGCAGTCAAGCTAGAGGAAAAGTTCTGCCTAGTCGTATTTTAAATAATATGTTGCTACCACATATTATTTTATGCAGCTTATAAAGTTGCTAAAGAGAACTCAGCCAGCACTAAAATGATTGTTAATTTGCCTGTAGTAAAAGCCAATCAGTCACTAGCCAGCAACTGACAAATGGGTAACAGTGAGCTCCAAACAGGCAAAGGAGTAAAACTTAGCTGGAAAATTTCAGCACTTGATCCACAATGAAGGAAAAGAAGGTTCAGGCAATGGGATCTTAAAGTAACAAAAGAGGGAGGAGAATATTTAAAATGCCACAGGAGACTTCTTTTTCAATGCTTTTCCTTTGGTGTTTCAGGAAGGGCAATCATATTAGCCACCGCAAACTACAAAAGCAATATTGGAACAAGGCTAAACTCCACTGATGATAATCAGAATGGAAACCACTGAAAAGGTTATGTACATAAGTTACAGAGGGAATTCAGCTTTGGTTACAGCATACACAAAGCCTTGTTCCATTCTGCTAATCAAGAGAAACAGGAAGAAAAAATAAATTTAATTACAGGTGCATTTGCGATCCTCTGCATGCTCTAGAATGATTTTTTCTAATTTCCCAACTGTGAAGCTATCCAACATACTCTGGGGATCTAATTATACTAAGAAGCTAGCCTTCCTGGTGGGCTCTAATAAGCACAGTTCATTCCAGATTTTTTATCAGTGTCAGTCAAAGGCCTGCAACTGTGTAGGACTGATGCTGGGAGCATGTAATGCATAGTTTAGCAATATAATTGTACTTAACACTTACATCATTACTAGGGAGCTGCTGGAATTGTAACAAAAGCTACAGTATCTGAAGTAATACTTTCATTAATGACAATCTGTAGGGGTCAGAGAGATAATGAAGGGGCTAAAGGGCTAATGATCTTACCTACCACAAACACTATTTATTATGTAGCTTATTCATGTAGGAACTCTATGATGGGGTTTGTATGAACCATCTGTTGATTGTATTACCATGACTGGTAGAAGGATGTTTTCTTTAAGTTTAGTATACCTATACAGTTCTTAAAAACCTGTATGGACTCTCAACTCTCAATACTTTGAGGGGATGCTCCTGATCAAAGAAACATTTGCCACAGGTCCCAGTCGGTCTCCATGGTGACCCTGCCCATCTGCTTCATTTGGCGCTCCTGGTGATGGGCATGGGGTGGGTGGATTGGGGTAGCAAGGGAGTGGGACTGCCATTGAAAGGAGCCACTGCAGGGGCTGCCAGGAAAAGGAGCCCCATTGCCACAGCAAAGCTTTGGCTGCTCCCTACTCCTGAGCTGGATGAGGCTGAGAGACTTTTGTCTGCAAGCCAGACAAAATGCCATCATGGGCCAGATCCAGCCTGTAGACTGTATTTTGCCTACTCCTGGACTAATCAGTCCAGTTACAGTCATTCCACTCAGTTAGAATGAAGTCTCGACACTTATTCATTAGCAAGAATGGGGTGGAAGTATAGGAATTCACCAATTCTCTTGCACTGATATTGATTACTAAAGTGATTAATTATTAGATGGTTATAAACCAAACTGCTGCGTCTAATGCCCCTAAATATTTAGGTTGTTTGTTTGCAAGCACTATAGTTCAGTGTCATTTCTAGTCACAACAAGCCAAGTGACTAAATGCAGATGAAGTGAGCTTTGCTGTGGACAAGCAAAACCCAGGCTAGTTTCTCATCAGAGATACATTTTAGACAACTTCTGATGAACCAACAGCTGAAACTAGCTGTTATTCAGCTAGTGCACTCACATCAGACTGGAGAGTTGACAGCTGATGATAAAAGACCTTCATCTAGTTGCTGTATGAAGTAAAGAGGCTGGTGCAAAGCTCACCTAGGAATAGATTAGTAGTCTTCTGAAGTCCATTATAGAAAACACAAGAAAAGCTGGATCCTTATGGCTTCTTACAAGCATCTTCAGCCAAAAAACCCCTAAAGTCTAAATTTTCCCCTCACTTATGGTTATGCAGTTCTGCTGAAGTCAGTGTGATGCCACCAGTAGAGAGGAGAAATTATCTCTCTGACTCCTTTCAGTTATTTCTACTGTTGCTGCAGTGTTCAGCTGTTGAGTGATATATTGAGTAAAAAGTGCTTCAGTGCAAAGGACAGGAAAAGAGATTGGGTGGGTTGCTTTCTGGTGGATAGGTATTTTAAATCAATCAATTTATAAATCAAGGATTAGATGATACTCTGAACCTAGTAAGGGGTAAGGCACATCCTTGTTTACATTTAAAATAAATCAATGTGTTTAGTAGCTTGGGAGTTCAGTTTCTGGGAGGAAAGGAGGGGAAAGAGATCCATGTTTCAGGTCTGTGATTTAAAATATGCTATCCAGAATTGCAACTCCTGGAGCCTGAAAGCAGCCTCAACAACAGAGCAAACATATTTCAAGGTAACATCCTTTATCTTGAATTAAACTCTCATATGAATCAGAGACTTGGAAAGCTTTTTGCTTTTAGTTTTCACCAAGCAGGTTTTTTCTTCCCTTTCTTTTCTTTTTTTTTAACACTTTTTTATGAAAGCTAGCTAAAGCCAACTATGTGGAAATAAAATTGTTTGTAATGAACAGAGGCAAACTTCCACTATTCAAGTACCTTCTTAATACTGAATAAAAGTCAACACTAGATATCTTCAAAAGGTAGACTTTTGTGTCCTGACATCAGAAATTTGTCATTTTACCTCTGAAGAATCAAATTCTCTGTTGTACCTTGAAAAACCTGATTCTAGGATTGTGTATTTTTCTTGTGAGAGTTGATGCTGAGACAAAGGATATGGCATAATTCCACTCCTAGAACTGCAGAATAGATCCTGACTGAAGACTATGTTCTGTCTATACTGAGAATTTTCCTGTTGTATTGAACTAAAATGTCTTTAATGTCTGAAATGTATGTATCTGAAAATAAAGTATTTTCCGTAAAGTATGGGTCTGTTTTCCCTGCATTTCTTCTATATTTTAGGAAGCAGTGAGTAGAAAAAGGTCAAACAATGAGGAAATAGATTGCACTGAAATATTTTGACAAAGAACCAAAATACTTTGTTTCATTTCTGAAATGCCACTGTGGTGTTTAATGGGAACTGTAGTGTGAATATATCATGATCCCCACAATTCAGGTTTCTGTGCTTCTGATTTTCCACCCTAGGGATCAGGAGAGCAAATTCACAGTACACATGGGGCATAAAGCATATCAAAAACTGGTTAGACTATATTTCCCACAGTGTGCCACTGTTTCTTCTCCTGTGAGGGAAATATGTGCACTCTCACAATGGTATAATGAGTCTGACTATCAGTCTGAACCCCTACAAATGAATGAGGGCAGGAACCATGCTAATTTATGAAGCATGCCTCTTGTGAAGCATGTCTATGGAATTTAGCTTGAGAATACCATATTTACTCAAATCTAAGATGAGTATTTTTTCCCCTGAATCAGCATGGGGGATTTGAATATAAAGCTGGGGAAAGGGGTGAGAGAGCTACACCAGTTCTGAGTCAACTGTGGATCAGGGTCAGATTCAGACCAACAGCAGCTTCACGCCCCCTGCCTCTACTTGCCCTGTACAGCTTCTGCCCCCCATTACCTTTTCCTCCCCCCTTCCCATTTACTATTAGGTGCAAGTCAGCTCCAAATTGGACTGGGTTCTGTCCCAGGCACGAAGCACATGGAAACTCTCCTGTCTGGCCAGTCAGCAGCACTGACACCGTTGCATGGCCCAGCAAGAGCTAAGCTTCCACATGTTGTGCTCTGGGAAGGAACAGAGCCTGAGCACAGTATTGCGGGAGAGAAGAGGAAGTGATTTCAGGAAACAGAGGGTTAAGGGACAAAGAATGTGGGGAGCTAAGAGTGGATGATGTTGGTGTTTAGGGAAGGCATAAAGGTTGAAGAAGGAAGAATTGGGAGGGCATAGGGCTCACTCACTATTTTCCTTGCTGTAGCAGTGGGAGTGGAAATTAATTTAAGATAACCCTTGGATAAATAGATTACCTTGGAAAATTATAACAAATTTATACATTTGCCACATGCAGATTCTAATCATTGGGGGGTCATCTTAAATTCACGGTCTTTTATTAGACCAGCTGAGTAGTTGGAAAAAAGTTCTTTGTAAGCTTTTGGGTACAAGCACCCTTCTTCAGGAATAAGGAGGCTGCTGTTCTGAGATCTCCAAGGAGTGAAAAAAGTTGAAAGTGTGACCAGATGTCAGTGAGAATGTAAATAGGTGGAAATTAAGAAAACAATGGGGAGAGAAGGGAAGGGGTGGGCTGAGAGTGGGGGGGGGGCGATGTAGGAGAAATAAAGCCAAAGATAAGTAAGGGAGACTCTACTGTAGTTCAGTTCTCCAAGGTAGAAAAGATGTAATCTGTGAAAAAAGTAAACAGCTTGATATTAGATTTCATAGAAGTTTGGGCTGGAAGGGACCCTGAAGATCATCAAGTCCAGCCCTGGGGCAAGAAGTCAGCTAGGGTCAAAGGATCCCTGTAAGATAAGCATCCAAGCATTTCTTGAAAGAGTCCAGAGCAGGTGCCTGCACCACTGCTAGAGGGAGTGTGTTCCAGGTCTTGGGGGCTCAGACAGTAAAGAAATGTTTTATTATGTCCAGCCTGAAGTGGTTTGGAGGAGTTTATGACCATTTGTCCTTGTTTTACCTTGGGGCACTCTGGTGAACAGATGTTCTCCCAGATTTTGATGTACACCCCTTATGTACTTATAGGCAGCCACCAGGTGCCCCCCTGAGCCTGCACTTTTCCAGGCTGAAGAGTGCTGTGGCTCTCAGCCTGTCTTCATAAGGCCTATTCTCTTGCCCTCTGAACATGCGTGTGGCTCTCCTCTGGGCTCTCTCAAGCTTCTTGACAGCCTTCTTGAATTGAGAAATTCAGAACTGGATGCAGTACTCTAGCTGTGGCCTCACCAAGGATGAGTACAATGGCCTTAGAAAGACAAAGGATAGAAAAGGAGAGGAGGTGAGGAAGTGTGTGTGGGGGTGGTGGAGAGTGTAAATGGAAAGCTCAGGCATGCACCTGGTAAATCAGATGTCAGGCAGGTTGTAATTTGTCATAAATCCAATATCTACATTGAGTCCATGATTTTTTGTGTCCAGGAGATTTATGAAGTGAAACTTGTAGGCTTGTCTACAGAAGGTGTTTTGTAAGTTCCTTTTAGGATTAGAATGGAAAGATAGGAAATGGAGTGATTGTCTTGTTAGAAGCGTGCACCCACAGGTAATTAGATATTCTTGTTTTTGATGGATTTTCAGTGTGTGTTCATTCTAGTACACAGTTGTTATTTGGTTTCTCCTACATATTTTTCATCAAGGCATTTAGTGCACTGGATGAGAGCCTAAAGCTCCAGCCAGTTTTCTATGCACCTTAAAGTCTATTAATCTAGCCCATGCTTCCTTATCTTGGCTTCAAGAATGTTGTGGGAGTCTGTATCAAAGGCATTGCTAAGGTATACCACATCCGCTGGTCTTCCTACATCTACAGAGCCAGTCATCTTATCATAGAAGGCAATCAGGTTGGTCACGCATGACTTGCCCATGGTGAATCTATACCTACTGTTCCTAATCACCTTCTTCTCGTCAAAGTGCTTAGAAAAGGATTTCTTGAGGATCTGCTGCATGATTTTTCCAGGGACTGGGGTGAGGCTGACTGATTTGTAGTTCCCTGAATACTTTTTTTTCCCCTTTCATAAATATAGATGCTATATTTGCCATTTTCCAATCAGCCAGGACCTCTCCTAATCATCATAAGTTTGCAAAGATGACCAGTGGTTTTGCAATCACAAAGGTGTGTGTAGCCAAGGTGGAGAGACCAGCTAGGGGTGATATGGCTACACAGTATGGAGTACCACCAGGGATTTAGCCAAAAGTTAAGAACTGAATTGCAAAACCATCTTTAAAGGTACAGCCTAACTTCTGAACCAGATTCTATAAAATTCTATTCCTATAACCATGGAAACATAAATTGTCTTTCTACCTTAGTCTCTGCATTTTATACTGCTTTGTCCTACACTGCAGCCTAACTGGTATTGTCTATAGCATGGGCAACTGGTACCTCCTGAGTCGGGGGGGGGGGCGGCACTTGATCCCCAGAAGACATTCAGCAACTGGTGGGGTCCACCTGTGACCAATCATGCTGATGTGGGGGGGTGTCCCCCTGCAGCTGATCATGTTGACTGGGGGAGGTGGGGTCCTGCAGCCAATCGTGTTGACCTGGAAGTACCAGTGGCATGCCCACAAGTGCCAGGGGAATGCACAGAAGTGCCAGCAGTGCTTCTCTTGGGACCCCCACTCCCTGGCCAATATTGTCAGGGGGGGTACCAGTGCTCCTGCCTGCCTCCCCTGCCCATTGCCTAAGTGGGGAATGCTGGCTGTAAGGGGTGCACTGGTGCTCTCAGGGGATGCACATGCACCCCCTACACATCACCATTGGTCCACAGCAGTTTATCTTTATCAAAATATAGGTACTTTTGGTCATATTCTCTGCATCAGCATCCTTATAAAGCAGGCCTTGGCAGGATGTGCTTTCCTATAGTGTAGTGGAATTCATAGCACTTGAAATGATTTGTGTGTGTGAATTTACATAGAGGGCACTGGATAAGACTGTGCGTTCCAGCAGCTGTAAAGACTGCAGTGAAATAGAAATTGAAATCCAGCAAGCACACAAACAAACTCTGCTATCAAATAAAAGTTGGAAGCTTTTCATTGTTGCTTAGTTACCAGCAGCTAAGAGCCTGATTCTGCAAATGACACTAAACAGAAGAGCTGTTGCACCTATGACAAGTTCCAGGGGAGTAAACATGAGCATCTTAGGGATATCCATTGCTAGATTAGAACGTATGAGTGATTCTAATTTGTAAGCAGAAACAATCCAAATTGCAGTAAAAAATTGTGATGGATGATTGATTCTTCTCTCATCAGTTTTCATTTTTGCTAAGGCCACCAACATCTCTCAAAAAAAAGGAACTGTGAATGGAACCCAGTTATTTTTGAGATATTTTTAATGACTCATACACTCATACTTGGTATTATTATAGGCCAGTGCAGGAAGATCTGGGTCTAAATTTTGTGTCATTCCTAGCAGGTGACTTGACTGAAGTCAGTAGAATTATCTTGGCTTTACATTGGTATAACTGAGAGTAGAATTGAGCCAAATTAGTCTAAGTAAATATCTCGACAATTAAAGCAGCATCAGAGAGAAATCTCTGATAAACTAGCAATTAGCAGCAGATTTTCAATCTGGCAACAGATGTTAAAATACTGAAAATAGAAATAAGAATGATTTCTACTATGGTGTCATTCATAACTTTTATCTTTCAGAGGTATCAAGGAATTCCTCTTTTGCAGTAAAGGAAGAATTAAGATAATTAAAATAGTGGTCCTGCTTGATGGAGGAAACATTTTACTTTTTATAGAATTAAATTTAAGCATTAACTTTGCTACACACACTTTTGCTTTTTGCAACCAATAGATAACCCCCACTTTGCCCTTCCCCCCTTCTGCTACCTATGTATATGTGCAAAGAAGATTGGTGAAGATGGAATTGGATATCTGGAATAATTTCATTAGGTTGTATTTTTGGCAGACATGAAAAAGGAATTAGCAGAGGACCAAAGTAAAAACCAAATCATTCCAAAAATTCACATGAAATCTGGCTACTTTTGCATGCCTTATGAACATTTCATGCTGCTAGCAAAACGGCTCTGTCATATGATGCCCCTCTCTGAACTCTCTGCATAATTTTGTCCCTTCTGAAATCATTCAAAATCTAAAGAGGAAGAATTAAATCTGAGAGTAATAATATTACTTTCCACAACTATTTTGTACATGTGCTAATTCTCTTTTACATGGGAATTGGCAGAACAAAGTGATTTTTGTATTCCAGCACATAGGATAGGTACAGACATTCAAATAGACCAAGGTGGAATTAATCTAAGTTACATGGTTTTCTGTAAGTGGCATAGTTTAGATTGGTGAGTAACAGAACACACATTTGTCCTTTGGTGGTTGGGAATGTAAATCTTAGACCAGGGTCTGTCATTTTTAAACTAGTCTACATGTCCTGAACTTCTGTTCTGCTAATGATTACAGAGCGGCTTCCTATGACTTGTACGGGGAAAATTGCATCTGGCCATAGTTACAATGCATTCCTCCTTTGTGCAGATTTGGGGCCAGATTCAAAGCCTGTTTTTATAAATGGGAATTTCGGTCACAGGGGGAGAAACCCCGAGGGGACTCCGGAGCTCCCAGAAGGAGCCGCAGAGACAGAAATGGGCGGCGAAGCAGAGAAGAAAGAAAAGAGAAAATGTAAATTACCTACTGCAGGAGACGATGGAACGCTGGAAAAGTCTGCGCGCAGCCTGGACAAAGAGTGGAATCACCTGGATGATGATGGCGGGTGATGTTAGTGGAGCCTGCCGGCCAGCGAGGCTAAAAGGGAGCACGTGGCTGCCGGGGGACAGCCTGGTCGGAGACTGCTGGAGGCATGGAATGCCGGAGCCAATTGCCGGCGCTCGGCCCCCGACAGGGGAAAGAGCTCGGGGAGCGTGGAACGCTGGAGCCGATTGCCGGCACTTGCCCCAGACAGGAGAGAGAGCCTGGAGAGCGTGGAACACCACAGCAGATCAAAGGTTGGCACCTCGGAGAAGAAGAGGGACCCGGAGGGGAACAGACGCCAGAAGACGTCTTGGCTACAGCGGGTAAGCTGAGGAAAAGTGGGGAGAGAACTGCGGCTGTGTGGAGGGAACCTCGACCAAGGGAAGACCCAGAAAGAGGACAGCGGCTGGGGGAGGATCCAGGAGAGAGGCTGCAGCTCTGGGAAGACCAGGAGAAGGGACAGCAGGGTGGTGTGGATCCAGAGAGAGGGATTTACGGTAGGGCAAACCCAGAAAGAGGGTCGCACCCAGGGGAACAGGTCAAGGAGTGGCTAGCAAGCCGTGTCACAAGTGGTGATGTGTTGTGATAGAGGGGCAGAGGCCACGTTAGGCGACTAGCCAAGTTTAAGTTTAATAGAGTTGTCTTTAGTTGTGTTACCCCGGGTTTGAAGGGGCTGAAGCGTGGCAGCAGGGGGAGTGAGAAGAGGCAAACTCATCGGTGGCATGTCAGAGGGAGCAGCAGCAGGAACATCAAGAACCACCGGGCAGGGTAAGGGCGAGGTGGAAGGGGAGGAGGAGCCTCGCAGAAGACATCTACCGTAGGTAGCCGAAGAGGGTAACCGCACGTCCGGAAGCCCCACCCACTGGAAGTTCCAAGTCGTGGCAGGTGAGAAAGGGGCGGACCCCCGTGTGGAGAGAGACCTGCCTCAAGCTACCTGCGACTGCAACCCGGATATCTGCAAACCCACGGGGCAAGGAGGCCCAAGGTAGGATGTCCGATGCCCAGCAGCTACACTTTCTATTAAATTATATGAGCTTAATATGAGATCCTTACACAAGTGGAGTTGGGGTGGTAACTTTGTGGTAAGATCTAATCAGATCCTTTGCTCTTAGGCTCCTGTTGAACCTCTTCAGCAGCTCAACTAGAGTTTATACTGGAATGACCTAATTTCAACCTTGTTGAATACTCGTAGAGAAGAGGAAATACTAAGGATGACAGGGACTGTCTTGGGAGTTTCTATCTACTGGTGAAGGAATCCTGTGACTGGTCTAGCTTGCTGGGTGGTACTGACAGCTCCCTACAGGTTAGGGTTAGAGGGATGGTCATGCAAAGTTACCAGTGACACTCTCTTAGGTGTCCTGAGTGCTGCTGTAGTGTCAGTAGGGATCAAGCTCAAGGTTGTTTCCAGGTTTTTCCTCTGCCATCTCCTACAAACCATTTTTTCATGACTATTGTATTTCTACTTTACTACATACTGTGCAAAACCAAATAAGAAGAGTATCTTTACATATCAGACAAAATCAAATTTATTTTAAAATATATTTTATCTTATTATATTTGTCACAGTAGACTTCAAAAACCCACTCCAGAACCAGAACAGGCTGAGTGGGGGAGGAAGAAGATTTACAAGTGTTCAACCAAAAAATCTCTAAAACTATAGTAAGTCCAGGCACAGAATATTTTTCAAAAAGTAAAATGATAAAGACATTTTGGATCATATTAACCACTAATTGACATGGCATATTAAAGCTACAAGAGGGTTATAATCCAGAGTATGTTTGATCCATGATTTATCAGAGTGGGAATTGAAAGGTACTGAGTCATTAAGAGTAGCTTTTTCCAGTCATAAAAAAGTGCATAAGCAATGTACCAGATCAAAGACACGGTGCTAGTACTCACAGAATAGAAAAGAACTGGCTGCCTGGCTTGCTTTGAAAAAGATAACACACAGTACTAGCACTTGTTCAGACATAAGAAAATAAAGGACATGTTTGGAGACAATGTCAAGGGTTTTTCCTAGGTACAAAATAAAAGCCCTGACCCGAGTATAATATTCCCACTGCACCATGTTCTATTAAACGAAATGCCTCAAAAATTATCTCTTATAATTTAACTAATTGCATATTTGTAAAGCTTTAGTGTTTCACTTGCAGGGCATGTGGTTACAGGCAGAATTACCTAGATCTGTGCCTGCTATTCAAATGGAGGTGTAAACATAATTGTACTTTTGTTTTGTGGGTTAGATTTGGTCACCACTTTAAAAGCTTTCATTCTCATTATTCCTCTGGTGAGAAGAAAAATAAAGAAATATAATTAAAAAAATAAAACAGAATAAACAGAATCAACTAGTCTCATTACACTGAGAAGAACTCAACTGTATTGATATTTGTTTGATACTAGCTGTTAGTCACATCAAATATGTTTTTTATGTCTATTCAGAATTTCAAATTGTGGTGCTTAGTGTTAGATTGGCATAGGTGGGATTTATGAAAGTGTTTGCTGAGACTTAGGCTAAAAAAGAGACAAAATGCACTTTGTCTTGCAGCACATCCCAAATCTTACAGCCCATCATCTCATATTAAGTACCTGTAAATTATTCAAATTAACCCTTTGCCTCAGAACAGTTGTGGCTAATTTTACTTAATTGCCATTTAAGCCTAATGGCTGTTCTATGTCTGTTGTGATACAAGTCATATTCAGGCCTTATTACAGATGCATTAAACTGGTGAAATTCACTTCCCACTGAAGTCAATGGTATAACTTTTTGAATAAACTCACCTTAAATCTATATTTAGGTAACCTTAGACCTATTCTTGCAAGATAACACGCTTCCCAAACAAGCCCTGTTTTGGCAGCCCCAAAGCAACAGGAAGGGGTCAATGCAGACAGTCCTTTTGCAGCATAGTAAGGACTGTAACAGCAACCTTACAAATTACTAACCTGAGCAAATTAAAGGAACTGGCCCAGAGCAGAACTGATTTGTGAAAAAATGACCTCTACCTTATGTACCTGACGGTGCGAGAAGTCAGTTGGATTGAATAGATATAAATGGCCTGACTTTCAGAAGTGCTGAGGACCTAGAAATTCTAGTGAACTAAATAAGATTTGCAAGAGCTCAGCCTCTTTGAGAACGGGATCTCTCATATTCAGGTGCTTATATCTGGACTTAGGAGATGGACTTTACATGTGAAAATTTGGACCAGAGGTACTGTATTATTGCGATTATTATTTTTCAATTCTCTTAATGTGCTCAGTGTTCAAAGACATAAAATTAAGTTCCCCCTCCTGCCCTGATAATCATAAAATCTAATTACACAATGTATCTAAATTCCTGGTTCTGTTCCAGAAACCTTTTGAGATTTCCTTAACACTAACTACAGGCTCCATTACAATGATCAAAACTTTTACTTCTCCCTGAGGTGCTTGAAATAGGATTGAACAAGTTCATAAATAGACTATTCTCTAGGTTTAGCTCTTAGTGAAGAAGAGCGCATATTATTAAGAACCCCACAAGTCTCTGAACAGAAGGTTTGGCACTAGAGATCAAGAAGACTAAGATATCCATTTCCATCCAGGCCATGGATGTAGAACACTGGTTAGAGAGTGAGAGAAGGCTTGTACTACAGTTATCCTTATACTTTCCTAAACATGGGACCGTGAGGCTATTAATTTATCACCCTTCCCTAGGCTGTCACATGCATATAGAGAAGGACAAGGGACAGTTTAAATTGGGTCCATTTTGCATTGTAGTGGGTGCTTTCAGAAGAGCGCTTTGCAATTTGAGGTGTAAACACTGACTGAAAGCTATTTCTATTGTATTATTTTACTAGTATGTTTACACTGATGTAGCTTCTGTGAGAAAGTCATGACAGCTGACAGAATGTAGTGCTTGCTTTTCTAATCTTTTCATTTATTTTCCCTTTGGAACTCACCATCCTTTGCAGGTTGAGTGACCGCGGGAAAGAAAATATTCCATTTCTTCTTATTCTTTACTATCAGAAAAATACATATCTTTTTCTTCTGCTACATCTTTATCTCAGAGATCAACTTTGACTCAACAGCATTTATAACTTGGGCATCTTCTCCATTGCATCTATTATTTTCAGTTTTTCTTTGTGTAAAGGTTTCTGTAAAAGGACAAGAAAGTCATTTAAAAAGTTAAACTTGGTGAATGATTCTTCCCCCCCACCCCACAAGTTTTAAATACTTACCATACTTTGCAATTTCTTGTTAAGGGAATAAACTACAGAGAAGAGAAGTAATGACAGGCTGTATCCTTTTTGGGTACTACTGAAGTGATTGAAAACCATTCAGCATATCCTACATTCCTTGAAACCTAGTATCATACACATTCAGACAAGCCATGTATTCTTATAAGCAACTGGAGAAACCCCAGTAACCAGGATGGCTGTGGTACAGGGATGTCCAATAAGTGATATGTTCACTATTCAACAAAATCTTAACTCCAGCAAGTTCTAAGAATCCATGAAGCATCCCTGATTTACTCCATCAACAGTTACATAATTTATAAACACTTGTATTTATGATGGTTATTTATATAGGACCATGGGTGCAAAGGTATTTTTGCCACAAAAAAAATTATTTGCCCTTGTTTTATATTGGCCTCAAGCAATGAGGAATGCAAACCAAGAAAAGGGAACAGATAATAGACATAGGAAGACTTCAGCTATTTTTATTGATTGGCTTTCTGCCTGAGTGAACGATCTCTTTGCAAATACCCTACAGATAATGGTATAGGGCCAGAGCAGAGGACCGGGAGACAGTATTCCAAGGTTATCTAAGCTGTGAAACAAAATCTTGCTTTGTAACTTTGGGCAAAGGAATTAACATGTCTGAATCCCATTATACTTTTGTACAAAATCAGCAGAACAGTCTATAACCTTACTGGATGCTGTTGGAGGATAACAAGAGCTAGTTTCAATCTCTAGATAGGTCTACTAACAAACTGAACTAATACCACCTGAGCCAAAACTTGGAAAACTAAGTTATGGTATTTTGGCACTAATAAGTATTGGGGCATATGTGTTGTCCCTATATACATAGCAAAAATGGGTTTGCTTTTATTTATTCAGCAACTTAAGTGTTATTGAGAATTTTATATGAAAAAGCTGAATGAACATATTTAACTGTTGATTAAGTGCTGATTCTGGTATACTGGGGGAAATATATATTTGACGTTGTAAAAAGGAGTGAGAGGATAAACTAGAAACTGGCCAAGGAAAAAAATATTGAGAAATATTTCAGGCATAAATATTTTTGGGAGAAGACTATCACTTCAATCTTCCTACTGATTTATTTTAAACTATGTTCACAGGTATCTAGTGGAAGCTACAAAAGGTCACTCTGTATAAATGCAGAGAAGGAAAAATTCATCAGTTTTATATTGAAAACCCTTGCCACTGGTAGCATGTACAGGGTTGTCCAAGTCCTGTCATGTGTAGAAACCTTCAGAAACATATAGTTCAACAGTAGACTTCAGTTTATACACTGATGACCTTCCAAGATGCAAATACTGACATTCTAAGAAATGTAGGTACAAGGATACAAACACCTCATATTTGTATGGCTCTGCTACAAAACAGTGTTATGAAAACTGTATGTAAGATGCACCAGAACAAAGACACAGGAAAGGCAAAGGTCTGAACAGAGAGCATCTTGTGATGTATTAAAAGGGTCATGTAAACATGTGAGTGTTCAAATATCCTTTTTTGACTTGCAGCTATAATACCCAGGCATGCATTGGGCTCTGAGACTTATTTCTAGGGACACTACTGGAGGACCCCTTCCTTAGTATATCTTAATGAGAAAATTGCTAAACATTGGACGTAAACAATATAGGATCTGTTCATTGGTGATTAACATTATCACAAACCCAGGATAACAAAAAACCCAACAGCTATAATGTTTGTTTGTACATGAACAAACTACAAAGGGTTAGTTTAAGAAGTTTAATTTTAGAGTAAGGCTGCTGTTCAGACTTCTAAGATCTGGTTACCAGAGGAACTATATTACTCAGCAATAAGGGAGTGAATTTAACTTCTTACTCTAGCTTTATATATGAAAATGTTTTTGTGGCTGGATGGGTGAGATTGTGATACATACCTTAGTTTAAGGGAAAAGTGTGTGGTTTGTTCATGTTGTTTTAACTGTTGACAGGAAACAATTAAACAGGAAATTAGCTGTAAAATCAATAAATAACATTAATTATTTTAAAGAAGAACACAAACTTCATTTAGAAAAAGAAAAAAAATTGGATAAGAACTTTATAAAGCTTCTAACAGAAAAAAGTTACAAGACTAATAAAAAAAGTCTTGTGAGACTTGTAAGAGTAAGTTAAACTCTATCCTGGAAAGGAACGGTAATATTTAGGGCAACATCTTTAAACTGAAGTACCTATAGTTGGACATCTAAATCTGTCTCCAAGCACCTAAATAAGAGATCTAAATTTTAGAAGGGCTGAACACATACTTTGGAAAATCAGGATATAAATGTGTAAAAATAGGTACTAAAAATGATCACTTCCACAAAATTAAGATAAACTTTAAGCACCTGGTTCTGAAAATACTGTCTAATTTTCCTTTATGTGTTCAGGAAAATAAATAGTTCAATTGCAGCAAAGGAAATTACTATAGAATGGCAATAACTGTGGACCTTACTGAGCAGAGTGAAAACCTGAAAGATAATGTGGCTGGTATATGTGTTTAACAAATGTGTCCTGACTATGAGCCACGGAAATCAATGATAGCAGGAACAAGCTGTAGATGAATTAGAGCTGAGTAGCAGTGTATTACAGACTGAACAACTGGGATCTGTAAGAGATGACAATGAGTGTTGAATACCAGGAAAGCATGTCATCTGCTTCTGCAACCATCTTTTCCTAGACCTATCAAAGAAACCAAAGATAATAATTAGAAGAGAAGTTTAGAAACTCCAGGAAAGTAAAAGGCACAAGGGATGAGGCCATTTTGAGTTCAAAAGCTCATGGGAGACCTAGGAGAGTACTTGAGATGTAATTGAGACTGGTAGGGAAACTCCAGTCAAAAGGTTAAGCAGCACAGAAAGGAGCTAAGGAAATATCAAGGGACATACAAAGGCAAGAGCATGGCAAAGAGGGATAGAATTAAAAAAAAAATGTCATACATTTAATATAAACATTTTTTCAGTTTAGGAAAATATGTCTGTTAGACTGACAAGGAGACAGATGGATTTAAGGTAAAACTGGGAACAAGCTAGGTAATTAACAAAAGCTTGTGCATGTCTATCAATTAAAACATTTTATTTACATAAGGTTTTCATCAAACAAACCTGTTTTTAAGAAAAGAGTTCAGAGTAGAGTACTAGCTATAACATTCTTGAAGCTGGCAAAAATAAAGGCTGTGGATCAAGTTCAGAGGTATGTCTCAAAAGAGTCCAATTCTTCTTTCTCCCTCACTGTGCTATTCCAAGCCTGAAGCTCATCGGAAAATTAAACTCCCTCTAGACTCTCTTAGGCTCACTCATTTACATATCAGATTCCATTCTAGAATCAAACCTACTTAACCACATGTAGCATGCACCCCAATCTTATGTAATATCATTAAATTTGTTCCACTGATTCTGTGTATAAGAAAAACTGAGATGGCAACAATCATGGCCAAGGAGCAGAAGACAGGAGTAGAAAAAAAGGGAAAATACAAAAGGAAGCTACAAGCACATGAATAATATGTAATACATAACATTGGAACAAAGACATAAAATAAGGATTACCCATTTTTCTAACTAAGTTAGACCATTTTAGAATGCAGTTCTGCCTTTATTAATCATACTGGGTGCATCTACATGTGCACTTTACTGAATAATTAACTCCACAGTAAAAGCATCACCAGATACATGTGCATATTAGGGCATAGTAAACTAATTGACTCAGCTGTAAGATAGTTACAGTATTGTCAGACACAGTACTATCTTATAGAAGAGTCATTAAGTGCAATCAAACACGTGTAGATGGTGACTGCTGGGTGCAAATTGCAGCTGGTCATCCCAGCCAGGCAGGGGCCAGACTCCTGCTTCCTGCCAGCCGCCCTGCCACCCAAAGCCACCAGCTAGAGCCCAGGGCTGAGCCCCCATGCCCCTGCCATCTCAGGGCTGCTCTGCCCCAGCTCAAATTGCTGCCATCCTGAGTGTACAAGTAGATGCTGAGCCCAGGAGCAACTGAGTGTGGCTCAAATGGCTCTGGAGTTTATTGCTGCACACAAATAGCATGTTTAGATGCCCCTACTGGCCATGTCCAGATGAGCGCAAATGTGTGGTATATGATAACTTAGACCCATCTGTGACACCACACACCACACATTCAGGTGTTCTGCATGCTGCTATCTTGCAGTTTCAGGGGAATTTTTGAGCCTGGGAGATCCCAGGGTCAAATAAAAGCTATGCCGAAAAGAGCAGGCAGTGCATGTGATGATAGCGTATGCCACCCAAAACTAGAGCCTGCCTGGCTGTAGCTACACTCTGGCTACTGGCCAGACTCTATGCCATGGCTATAGCCCTGGGAGATCCCCAGAAGCCAGGTAAGGCTGCCAGGGCCAGCATAGTTGCTAGCCTCAGCCTCTCCTACCCCATCTGGGCTTCCAGCCACTCACTAGAGCACACATGACACGGGCATTCCCCAGGTACAAGTAGCAGTGGCACAAGGTCTGCGGTTACTACTTGCCCCCAAGGATACAAACATCTGCACTCATCTGGATGTGCCCACTGACTAGTAAACTACTTCACAGAGGTTGAATTAATTTAAATTAGGAAGCGTATATAAGCCCCTCAATAGCCACCTGAATTTGATATCTTTCATCTGAAGAAGATCCAATAAAGGAAAATCAGGAATAGTCCAGCAATATAGGGTAATCCTCTCTTAATTGTGTGATCCATACACCCAGTTGCATTTACACTATCTTTGCTGGTGGAGACAGGCTTAAACCTGGTGATAAAATTTGTATATGGATATAGAAAAACAGTCATATAGCACTTTAGTGCTTTGCTAACTTTGCTTCTCTAAGTCAAGACATTTTAACTTCCCTTTTCCTCACAAGTCTTAGAGAGGGCCCTTCATACTAGATTCAGTTGTAGCTTTGCTCCACATAAACCTGTTGTGCTCCTACTGTGATTACCATAACATTTTGTCCTTGGAAATGTCACAGTATGAATCCAAGATATTGAGATAATATATCCCACACACTAAGAGGACAGAAGGAAGGAGCATAGCAAGAGGAGCAAAGATGACTCACACAAACATAAATTTAAGATTCACAGATTCACAAAAGTTTAGACCTGGAAGGGACCTCATGAGAACTTTGGGTCCTGCTCCAGGGAGGAAAGACTGCTGGGGTCAAATAATCCCTGCAAGGTGTGAGTCCAGTCTTGTTTAACATTGTTGTTCTAATGTCCTCTATTTTGGATTTGCACCACTACATAGTCTTGTAATTATCCTGGTATTTATTATTCATTATGTATAAAAATGTATTTAAAGGCATTTATCAAACAGACAAACTTTAGATTTAAGTTGGGACACCTACGGGCATATATATTTATCTGAAAGAATGGAAGAGCCTAATTTAATAATTTCCACTTAAAGGTATGTTCCTTGACAGCTACAGACATCAAATGACCTACTTTATGTTAAAATATTGAAATATTAGGCAGAAGATAAGGTAAGGAGTAAAGGAAGCATAAGATTTTGATTTCTAAAATGTCAGAGAACAGTGATTGATTCAGTACCCAGTGAAGTCAATGGTAGTCATTCTGATGTTTCTATAGATTTTGTACCACAGCCAGAGCAACAGACCCAGATATTGTGCACAAAAAGTAAGATGTGTTTCTTAAATGTCATAATAGCTTTCTTTATTACATCTGTATAACACAATCGAAACACAAGGTTCTGACCTTTTGCTGTTATATGTTGATTTAAGAAGACTGAAGAACTCCATGGTTTGATCTGGTGAAAATCCTTATATAATACAGACCTTTCACAACTTACTTTTGGAACTTTGTTTAAAACTTATTCTTAAGGCACATTGGATGCATTGGTATTTTTTTACTGTCGCATTTTTAATATTACATTGTTTGAAGTAATAATCCAAACATAATTAAATCAATGTAATATTAGAAATATTATAGAATACCTGCTAGATTTACTGAATTCACAGTACTAAAATATAGGATGCTTTTTACCCTCAAAGTCTTGTTACCCACACAGCTTTTTGTCCTGTTTTTTTTTTTTTTTAATAAATTGGACTTCTCAACAGTGACAAGAAACATTTGTATCAAGTGCAAACTGTTCAATGGAAAAAATGTCAAATTAAAAGCACAAACTACACAGCTCAGTTTCTTAAGTAATCTTGTACAAAGAAACATGCAACTCAGGTGCAACATAGACAAAATCTCAAACAAAGAAGGCTTGTTTTTATGAATATTTTTTTATAATGTAGTTCAAATCATAGAATGCTCTGACTTGATCACCAGATGTCTTCTCACGTAGCTAAGTTTCATAGCCTTTTTTAAAGTTAAGCACCATTGTCCCAGAGCTAGAACTTCTGTACAATATACACTTCTGTTAGCTCTTTATAAACATTTGCCAAATCCTTTTAACAATAATGTCATACAAAGAATGCTGCAGTGTACCTTTCAGGCCCTTTCAAGTCATTTTTCACAAGCCTTTCATAAGCAAGTCATTTTAGGAATCCAAAAGACATTATTGTGAGGTATAGCAAGCCAAAGGAAGTTAAGCAAAATGTTAGCTATTATGTTTCAAAGCACCTGCCAATAATCCACACCAAAACAAGAAAAAAAATGCTTTTCACATTTATTTAGCACAAAACCCTTACTACAGCTCAGTGCAAATGAGGATTTAATTCATAATCAGTAAAAATAATGCCAAAACAACCAGAACATAAAAATGTTACAGGAGAGCCTCATTGCTATTACTGTTTCTTTTATAAAACTATAATGAAATCATTAAGTGACCCTCAGAATATGTGATAAGAAGCAGAGTCCTTTGAACTTAGTTTTGTGTGGTTTGTAAGGACCTCAACTCCAGCTCACTTCAGAATCTAGCATAAAGCTATATATCTTTTCGGATCTTCACATAATTAGTTTTATTATGTGTCGGTAGATACTGACTGTCAATTAAAAACCTGAGAAAAAAGACCATTTACTAAATTACAATTTCCAGAAATGTGTCCATCAAAGTATATGTTGAATGTAAGAGGGATGATAGAGCTCTCTAGCCTCACTCAGAGCTCACTCGCCATGAGTTGAGATGGGAAAAAAAAAGAATTATTTCCTAAGTGAGGCATACAATCTCTGGCCACCCAGATAGATGTTAACTGAATATTTTTTTTATTGTGCAATGTCCACAGATGAAAACAAATGGAGCTGGAAAACCCCTACCTAGACACGTTTTCTTCACTGGTCTTTTAAGATGCTGGCATTACCTCACTCTTATTAATGCTTTTAATCCCTTTTCTATTTCTTCTTCTAGGTTACCTGGGCTCATTTTCCTCTGAGCCCCTAGGTAAGTTAAGCACCTCTGAGCTGCTTCTCATTAGCTGACCATAGGTTCATGGTTCCCAGGTCTTATGTGGTCCTGCCTTGATCTGGAGATCCTCCATCCATTGTCCTCCGTGTTCTCTTCCTCTCTTCTGGTGCCCCAAGGGCAAAACTCTTTCTATGGGTTTCTGGTTTTAACATCATTGGCAGTCACACTTGCTTTAATCTTCTTCACTTCCTCCCAGTGTGCTGTCATTTGTCAGCTGGGTCAAATTGGCTAATGACCTTTCCCTTTCTCTAATCCCTTCCCTCCTTCAGAGCATCTAAAAAAACAATGATTCATTAAATACTTCTGCAACATTAGTGTACACACTACTGTCATTTTTTGTCATTCAGTTAAAATAAATAGATGGTATTTTGGGTGCTGCTAATCCTAAACTTATTTGAATTCTCTCAACTGGACACTGAAACTTCAGACCTATCCAGAGATGCTTTTGTAAGTAAATGATATATGTATCTATATAATTATGTGTATAATTTAAATATAAATGATTGAAAATGTATATTTTATTCACTCTCTCTCTCTCTCTCTATATATATATATATATATGTAAAAATCTTGATAAGACAGGTGAAGAAAAAGATAATTTGTAGGAATACTGGCGAGTTAAATTAACCCAACTCTAACCCTGGATGAAGCACATTTAAAGTTGGAGTGTTTTTACTTGTATAGCGAATAGCCTTATGCACATATAACAGTCTTATGTTCCATAAAATCCTCTATGGAATAGAAGATGGGAGGGTGGAAGAGGGTTTGCAGCACCATCTCCATCTCCCATTTTTAAACTGCTTCATGTGTATGCTTGTCCATGCTCTAAATGAAGGCCAAAATCAGCGTGTATTTTAGGCTATCCCAGGTGGCTTACGAACCACTCACATGACATGGTCATGAAAACAAAGACAAAAATCATGTTAAGATTCATCAGTTAAGGTATTTCTAGCAGTGACAGGGAAATAATGTCACTGTACAAGACACTGGATAAAACCACATCTGTGTACAATTATGCTCACCCATATATGAGAAAAATTAAATTCACACTGAAACAAGTACAGAAAAAAGCCATCAATATGACCAATGGACTGGAGATCCTGGGTTATAAAATGAAACTACAAGACCGTGGCTTGTTTAGTTTAACCAAGTGAAGTCTGAAAGGCCTATTATTACTAACTATAAATATATCAAGTGTGTAAAGAAAAGAGAAGAATAAGATCTAATAAAGTTAAAGAACAATGTTTGCACAAGAGCAAGTGCTTTTAATAAGTTTAAATTACAGAATAGAAAAGGGTCTATAACTATTAGGGAAGCAGCATTCTCAACTAGCCTCCCAACAGTAGTGGAAAATCTAATTAATTGCACAATAGAAGTTCATCAATTCATGAAAAAGATTGCAAGGCATGCTAGGTTTTATATTAGCAAAGGGAGTTCCCAGATATGATGACCATGGACATTTCTTATATTCTTATGGGAAAACGTGAGAGTTGTAGATGTCCTACTATAGAAAACTTCTGAACCTGTTGCTCTGTGGCCAACAGCATCTATGCATCCCAGCCAAAATGTGTGGCACCAAGAATGGTGAATGAATAGAATGGATGGGGGAATGAGAATCAATTTGCTTTATTTATGGGTGGCTAAGCAAATATATGAAGCACTCATATCTCATATGGGGATGTGGAAGTCTCAGCATTCAAGGACAAGAAGGCTTAAGCCATTATACATTGTTCCAGGGAAAATATCATGGATTGGAAGGCAGCTGAACCTTCTATGTCCCACTAAAAGAGGGTGACATGATTAAAGTGAGGAAAGTCACTCAGGTGTATGCGGATAGTGGGTAATTTAACACCAGCACATTATTTTGGCAGACATTCTTTCCTGAAGTTTAATGCCTTACATTAAATATGCCAAACAAAAAATAACACCCTGTCTTGTTGATCTCTCATTATATGCTAAGATAATTTCACATATCATATTTTTAAAATTCATTACTCCTTAGAAGCAATATTTCAAGGTGTTCCAATAAAATACACAGGCTTACTTAGACTTCTCATGCTTAGCTTGTGGTCTCAGTTTATGATACTGAAAACACATGTTTATGTCAATGTAGCCTCATGAATTTTACACAAAGCTGATGTTACAGTCTTCCTTATTTACCGTTTTTTCCTATTGCATGCTCTATTTGTGTATGTAGTCCTCTTTCTAAATTTCATTCTATTCCAAGACAATTATTATCTAGTCTTCCTTCAAGTTTGCCAAGGCAGGACCATCTAATTGTTTTGTAGTTACATATATATCTTTTCACCTCCATATTCTGTGCTTCTTGTCTAACTTATACAACATTTTATCTGATTTATCTGATAACAGCTTCATGGAGGAAAGCGTTTTTAACTCCTTTCTGTTCCTTACTGTAAAAAATCTGAGGAGAAATCTGCAAGTTAATTGGAAGCTGCATAGGAAAATATTTAAATTGTAATATTTTTGCTTAGATTGTGAGACTTTTCAAAGCTTTAATATTTTCTGCTAACCTAAAGCTAAGGCTATCACCAAAACGATCAGGGGTTTTCTAGAATGATATATCTGTGCATTAACTCACTAGAGAATCTAGTGGATGAGCTCTACACTATCTGGCTTCCCAGGTGAAATAGTGTGAATGCAGACTTTCTCAATGCATTTGTCTTCCACAGTTGTAGGTAACAAATAAGATCATTTGAAATATCTTGAGAAGCAGAATTCTCATCATATTTCTGGGTAATATGGGATCAAGGCATGACATTTTCAGAGCCAACATCAGAGCAGAAGTTGAAAGAAGCTGGCTTTCCTCAAAAGAAAATTAAAAGCCATAATCTTAAATAAGGAGTACTAACTTAAAAAAAAACAAATAAAAACAAATGAAAGAAAGACTAATAATCAAAAGAAGAAAATTAAAAGATACTTGTAGAATTACATTGTGGCTAAAGGAGGTTAGGAAGCACCTTAAAATGAAATGAAAAGCTGAATTATTTGGCTGTTTTTTAAAAAAAATAAAGGGTAGTATATGTCTGTATTCATTCAAAGTGGAATTAATTTCACACATTAGATATTTAGCACAATGTTCCTCTTCTCAGTTGTATTCTTGGATATTTTCCTTTTTAAATCTGGCATTCAGCACTTGAGTTATGGACAGTTCCCTTGTCACCTGAGTAAAACCATATATATCAATAACTCAGACAATTGTGGCCTGCTCATTTTGAATGTTTGTTAAACCTGGGAAAAAAACCCTTTATAATAATGACATGCATGGCTCAAACATAGATTCTCTTTTCTGGACTCTGTGTTTTCATTGCGGCTGAGATCTGGCTAGTCACTAGGGGTGCCTGTTGTCATAACTGAGTCCTCAAAAGAGTTAAGTGCCCACAGCACAATAGAGTATGTGAGCAACTAGCCCCGTCCCGAGTGCCTCCAAATATGGGGAGTGATTAAGTCACCATCCAGGACGCTAATTGGTGGACAGTAATTGGTTGAGCCTTACTGTAAAAGATTATGTAATTTCCGCCTAAGAGAACTCTGAGGAGAACTCTGAGGAGAGATCCGTGCACACGTGTCGGAGATCTCTGAGAGTACCTCTGAGACTATTGGCGGCCTGATCACCCTCCAATATCTGCCCGTCGTCGTCTTTCCCGACGTACCCTGTACCTTGCTAGCTTGTTGCATCTACAATTTTCGACTCATCACGTTACATCCCGTTATCCGTTATGTTACCTGTTACCTGTTTCATTACCTGTCATCTGTTACCAGTACCTGTAACTAAGCAATCGTTCACCGCCTACACTAGTGTCATTGGAGGCATAAATAAAATCTTTTTTGCAACCAATATGCTGTCCTGCCTCTCCATCCACTCGCCTGCTTGGATGATTTAATTTCATTAGCTAAACCGCTTTCTGAAATTGGCTGGACCTATTTTCAGGACACCTGTATTCAAACATGGAGGTTGCTCCAATGCATTATAATTACAGCACATCAAAGCAGGCTCACTTAATTGAGTTTGATGGAGCCTGGCAATTACTGTACTCCAGCAGCCTCCTGTATCTCATGTATCAGCATCACCATGCTTAAAAATGACTGTGAGGGTGCTTAAACTAAAGCTTGTGCAACAAACTTTAATTCAAGCAGGCCCACTACCATTTTTAAGGACAGAGACACTGAGACATGAGATGTTGTGGTGCTTTAACTGGTGTGGCTCTCAGAACTGCTTTAATTAAAGTTTCCACCCTGCACCCACCCCTGTAGCATGTATAAAGTACCCTAAGATCAAACTGGATTTAAAGAAACTTGAAACTGCTGGTCTTCCTTCAAATTCAAATAATGCAAAGTTCTATAGGGAAAAAAACAAACAAACAGAAAAAGGAGTATTTGTATGTTCAGTTCATGTCTTCATTTTTCCTGACTATTATCAGTTAGGACTTGTGAAAAATGAAGATCTGATCCACAAATGCTACTCAGAATGACAGGATTAGACCTAGATCTTAATTTGGAAAAGGGGGTCAGAAAATTAACAATGAGATTTTAAAGTTCTCTAGGGTTTTAGGCCCCTGATTCCTATTTCATTAAAGGAAATATAGGGTGTATTTACACATGTATTAATGCACTTTTACTAATTCACATTAAAATTCATACCACTAATATGAGGTATTAAATTAATGAACATTAGTCTGTGCTAATGCTCACTAGTACATTTGTATGTATCAGCATAATGTCATAGTTTTGTGCAGCAAAATAGTGTATTGTACATTAAAGTGCACACGTAGATGCATCCATGGATACCTAATTTGTTAGGTAGTTCTGAACATTTCAAACTTCATTTTTCACTCAGTGTCACAAAAAAAAATTTTTGGAATCAATGTTTTAATATCTAGGTTCATATTATTATATATTTTACAAATCTTTCTCATGCACGTGTGCAAAATCATATAAAGCCATTTATTTTGGGGAATTATTCGTTCATGCTAATATAAATATGCACATAATGTAGTATTTTGAAAAATTATTCAACAAAAATATATTACCCTGAAACATATACAGAACATCACAGCACTGTGTTCAATTTATTACTGAGTATAACCAAACTATGTACATCACATCCAGTGAGAGATGTCTCCTACTAATTATTTACAATAACTAATCAAATATTATTTGCTAATTTACACAATTCCATCCAACTCCTACTGTGACAAATGTATTGTTTCTTCAATGAGAACAGGGTTGGATATGCTATGGCAACAATTAAAGATGTCCAACCTGTGATTACTGTTATATCAGCTAATAAAGCATAAAAATTGATTCAAGGAAATTCACATGAATTATATAAATCATTGCATAAATGTAATGTCAGGTGTATTAAATAAGCTATAACATTTATTAAAACATATTCAGTGTCATATCTTAGCACAGATGGTGCTCTGAGCTCCTTCAGGATTTCTGGTAACAATAACACATCTCAAAGTATCAGAGTGGTTAGGAAGGCAATTTTACATTTATTTATACAGGTAGAAAATAGACCATGAATATGAGAGCCCAGACAGCTAGAATAAAACAATATTAATTATCATTTAAATTGTTTCTTTTAGTAGCTGCTGGTCACATAATTCTTTGAAGATAAATTATCTAAAACATTTAATACTTCTTATCTTTATTTTTGGTGTCTTTTTTGCAAACAAGTTCTGATTTCTGCTATGGTAGGTCCCATTTATAATGAAGGATATAAAACACATGCCTAAATCTAGAAAAAAAATGGCATTAACTTGATTAAAATTGAGCAATAGGTCAGTGTTCCAATCTGCAGCCAGTATGTATACCTTTTCTAGTATTAACCATTATTTCACTCCAAGTAAATATTTTGTAACTTGAATTCTTCTTCCTAAAAGAGTTCATGAATTATTGTGTTTTCTTTCCTATACCCTAACTTCCTAATAAATTCTTTCAAATGTTTGGTGAGAAGTGATGCTGACTACTATAATAAAAAATAGAATACTACAGTCCTGAACTAGAGAAAATTCATTGAAAATGAAAAAATAGGAGACAAAATTAAATTGCTGGTTACAAATGAAATCTGAAATGCAAGATAAATAATATATTAGGGAAGAAATGATGATCCAAGCATAAAGGTTTAAAACATTCATATCAAATGAAAAGAAGTGCAGGTATTTGTTACTTCTGGTTTAGAAACCTTGGCAAACCTTATCAAAGATTAATAACTGATATAACCTATTTTGAATACTCTCAATTTCATGGTTGGCCACATACAGCAACAATTATTCTTTGCTATTTAACAGGAAAAAAGCAAAATGTGTACTCATATGAAATATGATCACAGCTCTCATCAGATTTGTTTTGCAAGACAAAGTCAAAACAAGCAAGGATAAAAGAATAAGAAATAGTCTTTTAGATTACTAGAAGCCTAATTTGAGAAAAAGCTATGAAATTTAAAAGATAATTTAACAAGGTGTCATTATGACAGTTGGATACACACTTTGGACTATAAATGAATGTAGATCAAAGTCCTATGTACGTTTAGATACTTTGTGACTCAACCTATTAATGTATGTAATGTTTGAACCTAGACCAGGTGTGTGGGAAAGTGGCTCAAGGAAGCAAGGGAAGGGGATAGCCTTTGTTCCATACCCCCCTTGCTGGTTACCTCAGAGTAGATGACATAGTACTAGGAACCAATAACAAACTGCTTAGATAGGTAAGAAAGAAGGCTGTGAAAAATTGTAACTTAGGCTTTGTCTACATTGTATATGTCAGTGTAATTCAGAGACACTTGAGCTGGCTTTAAGTAGATGATATAGATAGCTTTAAGCTCATGTAATATCAATAGCCTGGCTGTACCAACATGGCGCTTAGTGGGCACTGATTTATCCTACTTCTTAAAAAATTGTGTGAATGACTGTGACTTATTAGAAACAGATTATTAAAATTGTTGGTTTTGGGGGTGTGATTTTTTTTAAATATTTGCCTTCTTTTTGGGGTGTGGGTGTTTTTGGGTTTTAGATTCATGCACAGTAGGTTTCCATTGGAGACAGATAGATATCAGTGGGATTCTATGTAGGCCCAAGGATCCACCTGACACTATCTAGGATCAGGAACAAACTTTATAACAAGCTTTTTATGATAACAAAAAGCCAAAAATATACTGCAGTTGTTCTGCACTTTCTAATCACATCACTAAAATGAATTGTGAGAGCACAGTAAAATATGTTTAATTGCCTTATATATGGGACGTTAAAGAATAAACACATATTTATCTCAAGATAATCATCAAACATTGTGGTTGTGTAGTATCCAATTTATTTTATCATCTTATTAGCTGCTATGTAATTTCAGTTGCTCCCTAGAACTGTTTTTTCTGAAATGGATCATTAACCTATTGCATCTAATGTTCAATAGCACCCCAAAATAAATCATATGTGCCTTCTTTCCCTACTTAAAATTGTATGACTTGTGCTTTGGCTAATATTTCTACTGCTTTGCTAACTATTCTGAAGTAGCGTGTAATCAGGAAAATGCAAAAAAGATTTTCAGTGACTTGCACACAATAAATCATCTTATTTTGCTTAGTTAATTCCTTTCAACATGTTACTCCTTTCTAACATTTGTGGCAAGCTCTCATTTTGGTCTTGTGCAGCAGAAAAATGAATGTCAGAGTTCTGGTACTGAACAGTGAGAAAAAGCTATGGCTATAGAATAAACAGATGATAGACAGTCAAGTAATAGTTACCCACAAGTCCTGGCTTATAAAAATAAATAGTGATAAGACAACTACTCATTGTGGAACAAACCTCTGTAATATGAAAGCTTTCAAATCAGCAACATAGGAGCAGAATTTTTGCCCCAGGGGGGCACTGCTGTGCTGCATTTAACATACATATCAAGGCAACTGCAGCTAACTCTAGTCTTAGGTTGAAGCATCTTACATTAAAATATTTCAGAACTTAATTTCTAAAGAACTTTTATGGAAGAGAATAAAAGTGATAGAGAATAAAAGTGATTTTATTTTTATTTTGCAAGGACGAACGGAACATTATTTAATGATTTCAAACCAGTTTCTTTTTAACTCTTTTGAAAACTCTCAAAGTTATGATAATTTGTTGTACAAACACTGCAAGTGCCATAAAACTAGAGGCTGTGATGACAATGCAGCAGAGAAACAATGTCTTGATTGATCATTACTGTACAATTTATGTATTCTTTTCTCAAGGCCTCAATTTGCAGTATTTAGGAAAAAAGCATTTCGTTGTTTTTTGTTGTTGGGTTTGTTGTGGGGGTGGAGTTGACAATGGGAAAAAAAGTGTTCCCAGAAATATCAACTTTCAAACATTGAGCAGCAGATATATTTGAGAATAGTTTTATTTGAATTAAGATGTGTGCATTGTAACACGCCTAGGTATAACAACAATAGCAGCAACAACAACGATGAACTGCTTCTACTCCAGCTCTCCTATTAGAACAATGCAACTGGCTTCATTTTTTTTAATATGGGTACAATTTTGATAATTATATTTCTTTAATAAATTTAAGCAGAGAAAATAAGATGTACGCATCAAAATAGCTCAAGGAAGAGAAGATTATTTTAGGGACCTATACACAAAGGAGTAGGGTTTACTAGGACCCTAAACAAGAGGAAAAAAGTCTTCCTAAGGTCAAAATGGGAGCATAATTCTTAGAACACTTACTCTTTCTTGTCAAGATTAACTACACCCTGACCTCTTTGCTTGCTGCAGTTTGTATTCTCATAAGGGACCGTGTATTTGCAACCTATTAGGTTTAAGAGCATTCCATGCTGAATTTTTGCTGACCAATTAGGCATTGCTGTCAGACCTGACATTATTTGAAGGGACAGCTAATTGTATGAGCGTAAAATATTAAACCCTTGCTTGCTTGCTACAATGAAAATCCTCCTAACCTATCACAAAGTTTTGAAATATGATTTATTTTTAGAGGGGTTCTGCAGTGCCTTATTCAGTATTCTCTATACATACCATTCTCTCTTACACAAAAATTAATTTGTGTTGTACAACTGGGTGTTGATATGTAGGATTCTATTGCCATATAGTCAAACTACTAAAAACTGTTAATAGCCAGCCAGTCAGTATGACAACCCGTCAGCAACATCTCATGTAAATAACCATAATCTCTATAAATCAAGGCTAAATAAACACAATGTTTATTTTCCATGTAATGACTTCTCATTCTTAAATAGGCATTTCTAATTTTCCCAACACCTTACAAAGTAAAGCAGAAGTACATAATACTATGTATGTTTCTTTTATTTGACAATATTGATTGCCAGTTTCATCCTAAATCAGTTAATTATGTTATTTCTGCAGGGACATAGACATTAAAAAATCAATGCTGATAATTACTCAGGAATGGCACAGCATCTCCTAAAAATGGAATGGCGCTAGAATGGTGCCAGGCTATTCAATCACCCTCTTCACTGAGCAGATTTTGAAAAAAAAATGACTTTCCATATACTATATATACCGGGACCTGGGAACTATATATACTGAGTATGATTGGCAGTCTAAGGATTTTGGGAAATTGGAGTTGAAATGTTCCCCTGCAAAACAGCCCCAGAACTGATCTAACTTGCCACGGCTAGGGAAGTCTCAAAGCAGGGCGGATTTGATTTAAATCACTGGTTAGGAAGGCTTGATTTAATCATTGTTTTTTTACAAAAAATGCGTTCTTGTTTGATATAACCTTAATACACATTATTCACAACTCAGAGATAGATGTAGGTTTCATTTTAAGAAGGTACACACTATTGTGATTCACTGCATTTTAGAGCAGTGATTTATTTTGATATTTTTTCAGATTCATTTTGCAGCTATATCTGAAAACTGAATTATGATTTGGTTATTGTATCTACCAAAGCTAGTCGAAGCAGATACTTGTGAAGTCATTGGGAGGTGAATCTCTAATTCACTACATTAATCATAGATATTTGGGGGATATTTTTGCCACACTGTATTAGGAGGACAACAACTGTCACCAAAAAAATCAGACATTTATATTGTTTTATTTAACTTAAATAACAAGCTTAAGTACTTTGGATATATTTCTGCAACAACAAACATTCTTAATTATTTTAATAGAACAAGCATTTGTATTTTTAAATTTTTACCTATTTTAGTTATAAATGTAAGTGTTTACAAAAACAATTAATTAAATAGATTATTCCAGCCAGGTCAGCATGAGAAACTTAAAATACTAAGTTATGCAGCAAACTCAGTCTTCACCTTCCTTTCCCTGTTTATTCATAGAATAGAAAAGAAAAACAAGCTTTCCTGGTTTTTTTTTTCAGTTCCCAAGTGATTTCTCAATTTAGAATTAATTAGTCCAAAGGAAGAAAATATTCTTTCTACACCTGCAGTAGAAGCTACTGCTGTTAAATGCTGATTTATCACTTCAATAGTCTCTGGTGGATCCAGGTGTTTAAGTGATTTCCACCAGTTCACGGGTATGGCTTTCTTTAAAATCTCATCAATAAACATATATTTCTTGAATGGTTCACCCTTTGCCCTGAAATGTATAGTAGGTATTATGCAGGAATAATTGCTGGATGCCCATATCATAGCCAACTCCTCTTCTTCAGCTATAAAGGATTCACCCCAGTACTGAGTATTGAGCATACTGAAAAGAAAATGCACTGGAGATGCAGTTTGATCCATTCTCTCTCTTTATTTTAATGCCTGTAATTTAACTTTGTCATCTTGTATTTCTCTTTTCAGGGTTTCACTCAGTTCCTTCCAAATTTCAACAATGTCAGCAATAAAGCAGTAGTTTCCTTGCATTTTTTTCAAGGCTACGGAAATAGGCTTCAGGAGAGTCAGCATACAATCTAAATTTCTCTTTAGCCCAATGTTGAGAACCTTGGTTATGACAGTTCCATCTATTTTGTCATGATTTTGTTCACAAAATGTCATCAAATTAGGCCAGTTCTCAATACATTGCTCAAAACAGTTCACTACTGAGTTTCATTGCACGCCTTGTGTGAGAGTTAGTTTGGTTCCTCTTGCTTTCTTCAGAGTAGCTGCTGTGAAGTACTTGTTATGGATTTCTGGAGCACCAAGGTCTTTGGCTAAGAGATGCAACTAATTAGTGCTACAGCCATATGTTGTTAGCTTAGGGATTTCTTTGCTTTCTTCTAGATTTCTTCTCATCTTTGATATGTTTGCAGCATGGTCTGTGACAAAGGTACATACTAGATATTTGCAATTTTTTTCACAGTTTGCAGTTTTTTCACAGAAAAAAATAGTTTTTACTATTTCTTGTAAGTATTTTGCTGTGCAGTGGTCATGCACAGCGGGTGCATGGGGCTGTATCTGTACCCCCTGAGAGCACCAGTGCACCTCCTAACAGGCCACAGTACGCCCTGCTTAGGTGACGGCAAGAAGGGTAGGTTAGAACACTGATGCCCCACCTCTGAGCACCGGCCAGGGAGTAGAAGTGCCAGATCTACCATGGTCACTTCTGAGAGTGCCACAGACACTTTCCAGTCAGTGCAATCAGCTGTGGGGGGACTTCACCCCGGTCAGTGAGATTGGCCACAGGGCCCCTCCAGTCACTGGCTGGTCGGTGGGGCAGCATGTGTCCTCCCCCAACTAAGGTGGCACCAGCTGCCCATGCTGCTGTGTGTGCGTTTCCTGATGTATCGTTTTTTTCTGTAAAGTAGAGAGTTCCTTCCTCTGTTGTCACGCAGCCGCATATTACTGGATTGTTGTGGACACTGAGCCACCCATCAAGACTCAAGTTAACAATTTTCCCCTCTAGATTTTTTGCACACTGATCACTTTGTTTCTCATACACTTTATCCAGAAATTTTCCTGCTCTGTTGGACTGTATCCTGGCATAATGACTGAACCATATCAATGAAGTATATGTTCTGAACCACACAGAAAGGAGAGTTTGTTACATAAACCGAGCATTTTTTTCATCAATAACTCTTCTGTAATCTGCTGGTTCTTATTACAAACAACTATGGGTGTTTCTGGATGATGGAATTTTTTTTCCTTTTTGCTACAGGTAATATACTATATGACATACATTTGACTGGGACACTGGTATCATTACTAGATAACTCTGAAACTGTGGACAGTGATGATGATGTTGAAGATTAATAGTCCGAATCCTGTATGTTGAAGGTGGATCCTCCTGAAAAAAGGAAGCCAATGCAGTCACTACAGTAGTTCTCATTTATTATTGCTCATTGCATTCAGTACTATTTTAGAAGTGAAACTGTAAAAGGAAGCTTTGCCTATTTCAGCCATTATTTTATATTACAATTGCATTAAAAATATAATAGTTTCATAAAGTAATAACTATATTTTTGCTCAAACATTTTAATGAAAATTCAAGTAGTCCAGAAGTCCACCCAATGATACGGACAGAGAAAATAGACAGTCCTTAAGGAAGAAGTATGAAATAAGAAAATTTACTAACCTGGAAATTCTGCATGTTCAGACATGTTCCATTCATCATCTTCAAAGCAGTTTCCTCCTGAGAAAGAGCACTTCTCATGATGTTTCATTCAGATATCCAGCCCTTGAATGTCTTTGTTGCCCTGTTTGCATTTTTCATGCATGCCTGTCTTATCCATGAGTAGAGGCACTTCATTAAAATATTCCCAGATAGGGTATCTTTTACAGCCTGGCATGTTTGCCATGATAGATTTTCCCTTCTTCTATAGCATTCCCTCACTAGATCTCAAATCAATGGAGAGGTTATACTCAGATACTTATCCCTCAAGGCTTCTGAAATATTCTGTACAAAATGTTTATCCTTTGTTTCTACTGCCCCTCCCTTCTTCCATTTATCTCCATGTTCCTCCTCCTTGCCCAGACCTACTCCACCTCCAACAATCCTCTACTCATTTAACTTCTTGACACTTTGCACTTTTAGAGAGAGGTAAGGGCTTGCCACTGTGTATGCAAACTTGCAGAGGGACAAGAGGGCTGATGGGTAGCTAATTAGGTCTATTATCTCTCATTTCCATGTACTGCTGTGTAAGAGATAGCTGCTCTGGGCTGGGCTAAAATGTGGCCTGCACACCTGTTCCTGGGGCAACCCCCCCCCCGCTTACTCACCTGCCATGCCTTGTTGTTAATTAATTAATTGGTGTTATATAGCGGGAGCCTACCCTGGTACTGCCCCGCTGCCAGGGGGTGCTATCTGTAGTTTCCTCCCCTACACCACAGTCCACACCTTGCCGATGGAATAGCTGCTATGTCTTGGCCTTATTACAAATGGGCCCCTCTTTGGGCCTTCTCAAGTGCTGCCCCCTCCCTGGGGCTCACCATGCCTGCTCTGGGGCTTCTCAACAGTGCCCGCTTTCTGGGGCTTGCCATGCCCACTGTAGGGCTTCTCAAATGCTCCTCTCTGGGGCTGGGGTCTATGTACCCCATACCCTATGCCCCTACTGGTGCTGGGGTCCCCACACTACTGTGGGTCCCCTATGAGGCCTCCTCCAACCCCTAATAGCCTCACCCAAACCAGAAGGCGGAGATTTTCAGGTGCCTCCTCCTCGCCTTTTACCCAAGGGTGCACCATGTGGGATTTGTCGGGAGTTACCCTGCCACAGGTAGTCCCCCAACATTAGCCATCCCTGGTAGGGTGCACTCCAGGCCTATCTTTTCCCTTCATCCTTTAAATAATTGAGAAGGATGGCCCCGGGTCTGGGTATTTTCTCCACCCAAGGCGTCAGGCACAGTACTGTAGCGGTTAGGAGTCCGCCTCTTGGCCATCATTCCTACCTCCTCCACTCGCCCTTTACACAGGTTTGACCCTCCTTCTCCTGGCACCTGACCAGCTGGTAGGGATTGAGTCAGGGTCTCTCTTGTGTCAGTCGCCCTAACTGGAAGGTTCTGTGCCTAGTGGAACTGCTCTGTCTCTTAGCAACAGGGTTCAGGTTCTTTATTACCAGCACCCCTCCACTTTTCTCTCTTGGCTGTGGTCTTTCTGTTCCACCTACAAATTCTTCTTCCTCGTATTGCTGCAAGAAGAAATCAGCACTTATGTTTATAGAGCCTGGGCAATGTTTTACCTTGAAGCAATACAGTTGCAGACTAAGGGCCCATCTTATGAGTCTAGCGTTGTCTGTCTTCATGCTCTGCAACCAGCGTAGGGGCGCATGGTCCGTTATCAACGTGAACTTCCGTCCTAGCAGATAGTAGATGAGTGTTTCCACTGCCCACTTAATTGCCAAACACTCCTTTTCTATCATGGCATAATTCCGCTTGAGCGGGTGTAACTTCCTACTTACGTATGCTATAGGGCGCTTCTCTTCTCCTACCTGGATCAGCGCTGCTCCAACTGCTGCTTTTGACGCATTGGTCTGCACCAGGAAGGGTTTATTAAAGTCTGGGGCATACAGCAGGGGTTGCAGGCACAGTGCTTCCTTCACCACTTGGAATGCCTTTTCCGCCTCCAGCGTCCATCTCACTTTGGCAGGAGCCCCTGGCTTTGTCATCTCTGTCAATGGTACCACCAAATCTGCAAAGTGGAGTACAAACCTTCTATAATAGTTGGCTAGCCCCAAAAAGGCCCTCACTTGCTTTTTAGATTGGGGAGTTTGGTACCTCCACAAGGACTCCACCTTGCTTAATAAAGGCTTCACTTTTCCGCTTCCTACTAGGAACTCCAGGTATTGAGTCTCTTCTTTCCCTATGGTACACTTTTTTGGGTTGGCTGTCAGCCCAGTCCATCTCAAGTCTTGTACCACTGCCCTTAGCACTTTGAGATGTTTGGCCCAGTCTTCAGTGTATATAATAATATCATCTATGTGCGCAGCAGCATAACCCATGTGGGGGCCCAACACTCTGTCCATTAGACTCTGGAATGTACCTGCAGCTCCATGTAGTCTGAAGGGCATGCATCAGAAGTGGAAGAGCCCCCATGGGGTAGCGAATGCTGTTTTTTCTTGGTCTTCAGGTGCTATTGGCACCTGCCAATAGCCTTTTGTCAGGTCTAAGGTGGGGATGTAGCGAGCTTGTCCAATGTTTTCTATCAGTTCATCTACTCTCGGCATTGGGTAGGCATCAAACTTCGCTACTGCATTTACCTTCCAGAAATTGACACAGACAAATTTTTCCGTCGGGCTTAGATATCACCACAATGGGACTCCGCCATTCACTGTGGGACCTGCATATGATGCCTTTATCTGGCATCATCTCAATTTCTGTTTTTATCTGTCCCTGTAGTTGTTGGGGAATCCGTCTTCAACTCTCCCAGATCACCTGGCCTGGAGGAGTTTTTATTTGTTGTACCACACCCTGAGCTTCCCCAGGCATTTCCTGAAACACGTCTCCAAATTCCCTGACTAGTTTGGCAGCCTGTCCCCTCTGGTCCTCCATTAGTTATGCGGCCAGTTCCACTTTACCCCGTCTGCTCTGGTTATTTCCCCCAATAGCTCCAGCCAATCACAACCCAGTACTACTGGGTAGGGTAACTGCTCTGCGATCCTAACTAGCATTTGCCAGGTCCTATCACCTATCTGAAGCCTGACTCTTACTCCCTCGACTCTTAGGGAGTCCCCACACCAACATTGTATTCTTGCATGATCTACTCTCTCCCTTTCCTATGATGCAAACTGCCATACAAAACGTTCCCGGCCAATGCACCATTGTGACAGGTGGCTGCTCTAGGCCGGGCTAAAACGTGGCCCACCCACCAGTTCCTGGGGGCAACCCCCCATCTACCCACCTGCTATGCCTTGTTGTTAATTAATTAATTGCTGTTAATTAGCGGGAGCCTACCCTGGTACTGCCCCACTGCCAGGTGCTATTTGTGGCTCCGTTTCCTCCCCTACACCACAGTCCACACCTTGCCGATGGAATAGCTGCTATGTCTTGGCCTTATTACAACTGGGCCCCTCTTTGGGCCTTCTCAAGTGTTGCCCCCTCTCTGTGGCTTGCCACACCCGCTCTGGGACTTCTCAAATGCTCCTCTCTGGGGCTGGGGTCTATGTACCCCATAGGCTGTGCCCCTACTGGTGCTGGGGTCCCCACGCTACTGTGGGTCCCCTATGAGGCCACCTCCAACCCCTAATAGCCTCACCCAAACCACTGGTCACAAACAACAACATAAACATAAACCCTTCAGCTATAACAAAAACAGAAGCCAACTGGCCCAAACAACATTTGGTCCTACTAGTGACCCTTTAACTCTGATGCAGCCCCTGCATCAGATTTCCCCTCTCTCCCAGGGCACAGAGCTCCTTCCTCTTTGGCAGCTGTCAGGAAACTGCCTCTAGCCCCAGACCCTAGGGTTTATAAGGGAGCCAGGCCTTGCCCCTTCTGGTCAGCTGACCGTCCCTGGTTGCCTCAGCAACCCACAGCTGGGCTCCTTATTTCCTGCTAGGGCTTTCTCCCCAGAAGTTTTCCAACTCTTTGGGAGCAGGGCACTAAGATTTAATTAACATGATGTTAACAAGGATGTTATCTCTGGAGAGACAAATCTACAGTTTGAAAACTGAAACTAAGCATCACAAAGATGCTTAATGGGATCTTCTAGCCCGACTACTAAGTCCCACTGAGTACAGTGGTTTTCTTTAATCTTTACTAATATATAAAGGAGCCTCTGGAAATCCCTACGATTGGGCACCTAATATAGTCCATGACCTGTTGTGACCTATTTATAAAACGTTTCAAAAAAGGTTACATGTAATAGTATATAATTAAAAATTGTAATCCCTATTCCATGATGATATCTTTGATCTTTAAAATATATTAAATTAAAAATCTGATTTAAATTTAGAAACCAGATTTTTTTATTTAAAAAAAAATCATTGAATTTTAGCCACCCTGTCTCCAAGTGACCACTCTGCTAGGTAACACAGGCTGGGATAATGAGGTTGAAAAGTGCATCAGAGTTTTGTGAAACAACTAATAGTTCACTGTCTTTGGTAGATGACATACTAAATCTCTACAAAGGATTATTTACTATTACGAATGTGAGAGTAATCAGAGGTTTTACTGCATTTTCTATTTCCAATAAGAGGCAATGCTGACCACACCAGGTAAATTCAGCCAATTATATTTTGTATGGGTGAGTCTAGGCTTCAAACATTATACAAAGATGCCCATGAGAGATACCTAGTATGTGTCAGCCATGAAAATAAAACAAAAGTGGAATGTTGTCTAAATAAAGCTGATTGTGGTGGAAGCCTGCCATCCTGGCTGATGGGATTTGGAATCCGTACTTTACTAGGCATTTAATAGGCCAGAGACTGGCCTTAGTAATTTGCATTCTCAGTTCTTTTGGATGATCCTAGGGTGCTGATAAAAAAATATGTGAGTTTCTTTACCTGTATTTTACAGATGTAGAATCAGAGCCACAGAGGTTTAAATATCAGAGTCAATAGGGAACTTATATCTCCAAAAGTTAGAGGCAAAATAGGATCAGAACCCTGACTGAGATGCCTAGGTTTCCTATACTAGTTATGGCATGATTTTAGCACCTCAGAAAAGAGCACAAAACATTCAGTGTAATGAGCAGGGAATCCTTTAAAGTCAATATGCTAAGCCTGCAACTGCAGTTCATGTGTTGTCTAAAATGCCTTATCCAGAAGTCCAGGGAGGTGCTTCTTTCCACTTGGAGTCCATGACCTTTAATTCTGTCCTAAAGGTCTATATACTCTCTTTTAAAGAGTTGAATGATACTCTCTCTTTCCTTTCAAATAATCATCATCAGCATGATGGAAGACTACTCATGAATCAATAAAGGTGTTGCTTCTCAGGGAATGACAAAGAATGAAAGTGTAAATACAGGTGCTTAAGGGTTAAGGACCTTATATCCAGATGCTGAATGGTTTTGGCCAGAAGAAGAGCATGCTATATCTGTAATAGCATGAAGCAGTATGTATCCCATTGACTTCAAGGGCAATGAGTTAAGCTCCATGTTCCCCCCAATTTGGATAGGAAACAGTTCTATTCATAGAAGTATTTATTTTGTTCAGATGAAGACAGGCAAACAGATACTTTGGAATAAGACCAGTAGAGGCATATGTCCTTTGACCTTCATTTTTACCCTCCATTATGCTCCACAAGCTTAATTTTTACTATGCAAAGAGCAATTCATGTTTCATAAGAAAACAATTACCTTTTTCTTATGAAAGTCAGGAAACAGTACTAGCAAAAGACTGACTCTGTTCACTTCCTCTCACAGCATAGATAAGTAATTACAACACTAGTTAAAAATCTGGCAGTGAATGAGAGAGAAACCTAGCTCAGATAAGGTCAGATACAGACACAAATGAAATTGAGTTTGCCCAGGGCATACTATAGGAGCATACATTTTCCACATTAAATGGGGCTGAGTCACTGCTCTTAGCAGACTATCACACAGAATCTTTTGAAGTAAAAACTAAATATCAAAAGCAGTGCAGCAATCAGACCTTCTCAATCCTCTCTTGGAGATGAATAAAATAAAATAAGAACAAAACCCTTGGTTTTAAATGGTTGTAGACTGATATGGCAACATTGTAAGGCATTGGTCACAGTAGCATGGACATTAGCACTAGCATCTGCAATCTCATTTTCAGTGATGTCATCTCTATATGCCTTGGTGATGACCACAATGGAGTCTTCATTATGAACTCCAGTATTCATTCTAAATATCCTTTGTGCAAAGCTCTTGAATCCATTCTACTTTATACTGCCTTGTGCCAAGAGATCATCTATTTTCATTCTCTAATTCAGAATCCAGCCAATAAACTTGACTAATTGATTCATGATGCCTAGGTCCTCACTGCCTCCATCACTGGCAGGATACTCAGACTCCAAGTTCATGTGTTTTCATAGCTGTCACTCCAAAGAAAGGTTTTTATAGCTCACAGTACCGGCTTCCTATGCCCAAATTTGTTCTAATGAACAAAAGGCAGTCTTGCCTATACTACAAGTCCCTTCTTTCTGAACACTACAAGACAAAGGGAATTCATGTACTGATTTTTTTGGTTGTATGGGGCTCCATTTCTTGTTTCTAAATTCTGTTTCTGCAGACCAGCTTAGGGACATCTTCAGGTATAAGGACCTCCAAGTCCCTCATAACATTTGGTCCTGGATATAGATCTGATATTTTGGTCACATTCTCTTATTTCCAACAACATTAACATTTATCAAGTACTAATGAGGGTGGTGAATAGCATCCTTGCTGGGAGCTCAGGTGGATGTGAGTTCAGAAGACTTTGCATACTCTAATCAATATCTTGGAAACTTCAGTGCCAGAGAGAGGCTGAGAGAGACTTTGCTGATCAGCTAAGCACTTTTGATATAGGACCACAGAACTGAGCTATACTTTACAGTTGCAACTCTATCCCTTTTTATCCCTATTCCTCTTCTCTTATCTATTTTTCTTGCACATTTTCAAGGACATGGCTCAAGTTTGTACTTAGTCAAGATATAGATCCTTCAGCTGTAGTTCTTCATTAGAGGTTCAGAGCATTTTATATAATCATGTAAAAAACCTCCCCTAGAAACAGCCTTGGTCAATTCTCCCACTGGACTAAAATATGCAATATACCTTTCTTCATCCTCAAGAAAACACAGCTTTCCAACAATTCCTTTGAAGTTCACTTGGCTGCCCTATCAGTAATCCATGCTCCATCTAGGATGCTCAGGATTTTATAATCCTCAAAGGATATGTTTTTGAAAAACGTAATTGGATTCTACCCATCAGATATATGCACCAGATATACAGTTTCTCTTTCAACCTACAGCTTGTCCTAGCAGGTCTGATGGTAACACTATTATAACAGGGTGATATTATTTTGATATGTGTGTAAAATGAGATAACTTTCCTTATAGCAATCATATTAGCAGAATAGTAGGTGAACTTTTGGCAAGGTCTCCCTCTCTATATTTTTCTATAAGACTTGGTGTAAATGAAATAACACCTTTTTATTAAGACTTAACACACATAAAGATATGATATTTCCTACTCTAAACATTATTGAGCCATCTCTTTGCCACTGGTATGACATGGGCTTTTTAGAATTTATCTGTCTAGCCTGTTTAAACTAAGGGAGGGTTGGGATGCTTTTGTCTAATGGCATAGACGTAAACGTAGACCACCTTCGCAGCAACACCCTCCTAGCCATCATGGATGTTACCAACAATGCATACCAGGATGGCATCCAAGCCTTTCTTACATATCTACAAGAGCAGGATGACAACTCAGAGTACAAACCTAAAAGTATTACTGAACTTACACACTTCATCCTCACACACAACAAATTCACTTTAAATAACCAACACTTTCCATAGACCATGGGCACAGCTATGGGCACAAAAATGGACTCAAAATATGTCAACTTTTTATGTGCCACCTGGAAGAAGAATTCCTCAAGAACTGCACCATCAAACACAAGCTATAGTTAAGATATATTGATGACATCTTCATCCTTTGGACTGAAAACCTGCAATTCCCGACTGATTTCCATCAGAAATTCAATAATCATCAACCCTCCATCAGACTATCTTTTGAATAGTCCAGCATCAATGATTCCTTTAGACACCATGATTACTATCCATAATGGTAAAATACAAACCACCTTATATATATAAGAAGCCTATAGACCAACATACCTTCACAGAACCAACAATCACTCTAAACACACCAAGAAAGCAGTAATACATAGCCAAACTCTCCGATACCAGTGAATGTGCATGGAGAACACCCGCAATCATCACCTTACAAATGTCAAAATGGCTTTCACTCAACAAGGACAGTCCTCCAAAGAAATAAATCACACTTTCGAAAGAACCACCTGGATACCATGTGAAGAACTGCTGCGGTACAAAAATTGTTCTCAGGTTACTTTTATCTCATTGGTCTGGTAGAAAAATCCTAAACATCTATATACTTCCTTTCTGTTTCACTTGGAGGAGCAGAAACTCTTCCAGGAGAAACTGAATGTCTGTATATGGTCAGCATCTACAGCAGAGTCAGCAAAACCTTATGTTCAATATGACCAAAGGGCTGTTGAAATATCTAAAAAAAGTATATGGATTTTGATCTTTATTTGATTTTTATCTTTATCAATATCATCATCTGTTCAAACCAATGAAGCAGACCCAAGTCTAAAATGTTAATGAACAAGGAAATTTAGAGATTCTAGCTTTTTAATTGATTTGTTCAAAAACAGCAGGCCAGTGACTGGCAAGTTTACCAGTGTTATAATGGCAATATAATGATTTACTGAAGAAGGACAATAAACTATTAATACTCAGTTTTCATTAAGAACATTCCTCTCTCTTCTCAGAGGAAGCATTAAATGGTCCCTTCTACCATCAGACACAATATTCCCCAGCTTATTTTGCTAAACATCTGTCCTGCTTACATCTACAGCTGGTGCAAGTTTTCCCTTGAGACTTATTTTTGATAGAAAACTGACTGCTCTGTCAATTTTGGTAGGCAGTAGGGAAGGGTGTGGATTTTAAGTACAAGAAAAATAAACAAAGATATTTGGCTATAAAAATAAAAAATATGTACAAGTTCTTTAATTATCAGTTGAGCTTTCTTTTCTTTCTGGTTTTATCCCACTTCCTATGCCATTTTACTTACAAAAGCCTTTTTTCCAGCTTTCTCTTTCATTTCCACCCCAACCCTTGATGTATCCTAAACTTTTTTCATTTTGCCAATCCAAATATGAGGGGGGGGGAAAGGAGATAAAGGAGTGGGGTAAATCTAATATCACATTAGTCTCAGTTTTTAAGCTTTCATAAATAAAAAAAAATAAAGATTTGATTAAAACAAAGTACTAAATATTATAAACACATAAACTGCATGTAGCCTTCAACTAGATTTATAGGTAGCAACTAAGCTCTTGGAACATCTCTTGATGAAGTTATTTGGACTTTTTTTTTACTCTGGGCATAGGCCTGCCTACCCATAAACAGCCAATCAAATTTGAAAACAATATAAACAAAGAATATTTCTCCACTTTATCTGTTGCGTTTATGAAGAAAAATGAGGATTCATTTTTGTTCTTGTTTCCTTTCCTACTTGCCTGTGGCATGCTTAGTTTTTTTACAGGGTCCTTTGTATCTGCAGATGTGTGAAGGTAAGTAATTTGGGATGGGGTGAGAGACTGGTGGGATAGCATGGGCTAGCACATCCATGGGCTAGATGGAGACAGTTACATGGTCGGGGGAGGATCAGGACACTAAAAATAGTTCTGTCAGGATTGTGGGGGGAAGGTTATGTCCTTCCTAGGTCAGGTTAACTCTTTCTCGATCTAAGTTAGTTCATTAGTTCACCTCCTAAGATGAACTAGTGTAGATCAGAAGCAGATTTTTTTCAGTTGATTTAAACCCTATGAATGCCTGCAAGAGTGGCATTTAGATGGATTCAACCCTTCTTAGGTCAATCTAAATGTAATACTTGTACATAGCCAGTACATTTTTCTAATATCTTACTCTAAATGCCCATTTTTCTAATATCTTACTCTAAATGAGTTCCTGGTGCAGTTGCTCCTTTCTTGTTTTCAGACTGCTTTGTTTTTCTTCCTCTTAATTTTTCATTCTTCATTCTTTCTCCATTTTCACGTTTACAATAATATTTTGTGTGTACTTTATTTCTCTTTCCGTGTCCCGCTGGCTTCTCATTCTTAGGATCTGATTTACTTAATAGCTCCCTACAGCTCAGGGTTCTGCTACTGACCATCTTTTATAGCTCCATGTAGCTCTTTGTTTTCACACTAGAGCTCTTTGCTGAGAATAAAGTGCATAGACTGCTCCTTAAAACTATAGATCAGTAGATGTTAGCTCCTGCAAATACTTCATTAAAAAACTGAATGAGGGCAAGAGAAGAAAGTAAATTGTTTCCTAGAAGTCTCCTGGTACTTTAAATACAGCTACAAAAAATTGCAATAAAAAATGAGTCCAAGGTCTTTCAGCATTTTTTATCTCCACAATTTCCACTCCTTTCTTCCATTATACTCTCTGAAATCCTGGCAGACCCCCAGCCAGATACACTGATTTAATATACATGTGGCTATATGTATTTATTACCAACATATTTACTCATTTCATTTTATAAAAAAGGGCTTAATAAATGCCAGGCACCTGTACAGCTGTAAAAATGGACAGATGTATCCTTTCTGTAGACCTAGACCTCTATAGTCAATCCACAAGCAGCCCTGTAAGCTTGGGAACTCTGTTTCCATGTGTTTAATACACAACCATCTAAACACATACATACATTTCAAATGCAATTATTAGTGGAAAACAGCTAGACATTTAGAGAACATATTGCCTATAATCACATAGTTTTCTTCTGAACAGCAAAGAGAAATATTGAAAGTTTTTCGCCTCCCCAGTAAGCCAAGTTTTGCAAGGGATCAGGAATGGCATTTAAAATGTGGTCATTTTGAGAAGCAAATCCATGGGTTAACCAAGAATTGGTGTTGCTGCACATGTACTAGTTATTTTAAGGATAACAATACAAATAGTGTTTTTTTCAATAATCTAAAACCATTATTTCATAGCTGTAGTACACTGGTGTGCTTTATACACCATTAGTTCAACTGAAATAGGTCTCTGATGCAATAAAATGTGACTTTTATTTTTGGGAGTTAGCAGGATGATATAGCTGCAGCTGTAAAACATAAAGAACCATTAAATATTATGTGCAGCAAATAGAAATAATTAAAAAAAGATTTGAACCAATGACCTAGCTATTATAAAATCCTGTAATAAACTTAAAGGCCATGAATGGTTATTATTATTATTTTTTGAATTTCTTTGGAGGAAGGATAATGCATGTTCAGCTTATTCTAGATAAGTACACACCGCTATCAACAAATTTGTTAACTCTTGCAACTGCAGTTCTTATTCACATGGAACTCAGAGTTTTAATTTAAAATGTCAGGGTTGGCCCACAATGCATAATATTGGTTCAAACAAAAACCTGGGGTCTAATTACCCTAGACTGTGGAAAAGCCTCAGCCCATATAAAGATATCATCTCTAATAATTAACAGGATTTACTTATTATGTAGCAATTCCTTGTGAAAGTCAGCAACATAAATGCGGTGATAAATCCTCAAAATATTTATTGGATTAAAAGGACGGAAGGCAACTAGCATATTAAAGTATACTTGTCACCCAAATGCATAGAGTAAGTACAAGGTGACGTTAAAATAAACTGGTGATAAACTAGAAGTACATATAGGGGATTTATCATTTTCTAGCAGTCTCCTTGCCTGGGCTGATAAATGGCATTGTTTTTGCATTGCGGGCCCTTTACACCATGATAAACTCTTTGAAAGGAACCCAATTCTGTGATAAAGAGATTTAGGCAGAAATGAGGAGCAGTTGCCTAGTTAGAGTGGTGTGCTGTAGAATTTGATGAATGAAAAGCAACTGAGTTGTGGCAGGATGCCAGAAAGTGGAGGCACAAATGCACTTGGCTGAAGCAGAGTGTAGCTAATCTGACATCCTGAAAACATTGTGTATTCTAATACGGTGAGCAGACCTTATGAAGCCTTTTACAAAGCCCTGGATTTGTTTGTCTTTACTTGTAAGGGCACAAACCCCTTGCACTGGGTGTCATATCAAACAGCCAGCTTGAAAATCCAATCATTTGACTGTAAGGTAGACTAAAGAAGAAGAAAACCACCTTATTATATTTTACTTAAAGCCTCAGATGTGCAGTTTGGATTTAAAGGGATCTTGGGTGAGTGTGTAGACACTTAAATACAGAGATCTATTATTTTAAATTTTTTACATACTCATAGGTACATCCTTTTTATTTTTTCATGGAAGATCAAAATGATATTATGTTGTTTTCTAATAGAATAAAGCTATCAGAATGTTTCTACAGATGTAATACAGAAATTTCAAATGTGTGCTAGCCCAAAAAGAAGTGTTATGATAAGCTGATGCTTTTATACATTTTAAAATAATGTTTTATCCCCAACTCCATAACTCACATTGGTTTCTTGGATTTTTCTAACACTTAGAACAAGTGATGGGCTTCACAGGCAAAATTTTGAGTCCATTTATGTTTAGGGTTAAGGGAAGAAATCAAATCAGGGTGATGGGTTTAGTTTTAAGGTGATCGTGATGTGAGGATCTTACAAGATCTCAGTTCAAATGATAGAATGGCATGAGATTAGCAGTTCTCATTCAGATTCTTATGATCTTAGTCAAAGTATTGGAAGAACAACTATGCTAATGAGATTTCTGGCTATATCTAAATTGGAACTGGAAAACAAACTTTAGAATCAGGAACAAAATTGAAGTTATCAGTAGAAGCAAGATATCAGTGCCCAGATGCTCTGCCAGAAATTAGGGCCATATTGTGTTAGGTATTATATATATGCACACAGTAAATTCCCTACTTGAAGAATGTAGGGCACAATACTTTTCCAGTTAGTAGGCATCTAAGTATTGATCTCATTCCATACTGGTCAAGTCCCTGAAATATAGTTAATAAAATACATGTGTAAGTCCTTCTCTTACAGATTATGTTTTTATGATTAGTCTTATGGTATACTGGTGGTAAGTTAGAAAAGTAATTCAATTTTTTTTCCTAAGACACCTCATCAGGTAGACTCAGATGTAGCCCTTTGAGTATAAAAGGACAAAAAAGAAAGAGCTGAGAAAGAGGGCATTATATACCCATTTTACAGATGATGACATGAGTCACAACCCAGGATATAAAGCACAAATGTAACTTTACATATTGTGAGTTGTGTACATAAAGACATTTGGGGAGGTTAGATCCAGTTAAAAATGGCCACCCAATCCAAGGTAAGTCAGGATAGGCAGCTAGCGTGGGGTTTGGGGGGGGATCAGGGATCAAGTATGGTGCATGGGGGGAGGCGGTTGAGGGGGGATCATTGGGGCGAGATTGGTCTATGTGGAGCTTGCGGGGTTGGGGTGTGTTGGCAGGATCAGAAAGGCTCTCTGATACTGGCTCTCTGCCAATGCCACTTGGGAAAATTCCCCAGGACCCCTCTAGTGCATCCACGATAACACTGCACTGCACCCAATCCTGCAAACTGCTCCCAGGGCTGGTTTTAGCAGCATTCATTAGTCCTAGGAGCCTGATTGAATATATCAGTCAGGGGAAGAGAGGGCAGATTGGGATGCTGGAGACTCCATGGGGGGAGGTTAGCAGGATGAAGAGCTCTCTCCATCCCTGGGACTGGGGCTCCTTTTAGCCCCCTGACCCCCTCTCACCTCCAGGTGCAATGAGGGGTTGATTTATCCCCCGTGAACCAACCCGACAATTCTACCACCCCTTCTTCCACCCTAACTTACTCCCATCTGTTTCTGGCACTGGTGAATGCTGGTAAAACCAGCACCTGAAGTGGCTTGAGGGATGTAGGGTTTGGCAGGCTTGGGGCAGAGGGGAGGGATGGTTGATCTGTGAGGACTGGATGGCTTTCTGTCTGGTGAAGGGGTGAGAAACCAGGGTGCCAAAACAGCCGGTTGTCATGTGGCATATGGGGAGGATAAGAAAAATGCAGGCCCAGGCCTGGGGCCAGTATCTGAGCCTTATCAGGCTCAGGGCTGTTTTGGAAACTACACAAAAGTTCAGTTAGTTTGATCTCACCTGACTGAATCTAAATTATGTTACCTCTGAGGTACAGTTTACTTAGATCAGGTCAGCCATTTTTAGGCCAATCTAACCTTCCTGAACGTCTGTACAGTTTGCACTTAGATCAACCTAACTAGGGATCTAAATATAAAGTTCTGTACCTGGGAGAACTAAACTGGATCATGTGAACATTTAAAACACAATCTAACTTTCCCCTAATGTTGACTATACATAGCCTTAGAATGAAACTCTGGCCCCAGTAAGATCAATAAATTATTTATCAATTATTTAAATGGAGTCAGAATCTTACCTGTTGTTCACAAGATCTATGCCTCAATCATTTGTTCAAGGTTACACAACAAGCCTGTGGCTGAACTGGGATTAAACTCACATCTCTTCATGTTCAGTCCAGTATCTTAACAACATGACTTTGACAGGGATGAACTGTCATACAGCCATCGAGATTTTGAAAGGTTAAAGGTTCAGTTTGGACTTTGGATCATGTACACATCACACTTATAACACAATTTATTCTAAAGGTTAATACTTCACAATGGAAAACATACCGAGGCCCCCTTCTTAAAATTTATGCTTCAGCTAATTTCACTTAGCATACTGCTTTGCACTGGATATTAAAACTCGGAGTTATACCATCAATTACACTTTAATGAATTCTGTTGCTTCAAAGCATGAAATAGTCTTTTGAAGATAAATGTTTTTATAAAAAAACATTTTTCAATGTAGTTAAGAGTTTTCTGAGGCTGCAAGATTAGAAATGTGTTCCTTATTTAAATGATATAATATTTCTATTTTTAAAAACTGCTTCCAATTATTCATAAATAGCTATTAACAAATTAGAAAATATTTCAGCAATTGGTGATAGAAAGTTTAAAGAAAAAGCCATAAGCAGGTGAATAAAGGAATGCTGTTTGTATTTCATTACTGGAACAAGTACACCTTCCTAATAAGGCACTCTAATAAGGCCTTTGCTCTCTCTCCCTATGCAATTATATTTTTTCCTCTTAATGGTGATGTCTTAGGACAATTTTCATAAACTGTAATGTAAAAAAGCCAGTGGCCCATAGAGCCAGTATAGTTAAAGCATACCAGGTTCTAGAACCAAAAAGACCTATAGGTATGGTGACTTTGACTCCTCAGCCTGAATGACTAGCTCCCTAGGTACAGTTGAGTTACCTAGAATGCTTCCTGGCAAAAATCTGGAGAAAAATTTAAACAGGCATCAGAGTGGCTAAAGGGAGGTTCTTTCCCAGCTCTGCCATTGTATTCACATACAATGTATTTAGTCACGAGACAGATATGAAGTGTTCAATATAGAATTAAAAATACTTGCAATGTATACTTGAAATGTACCCATTATTAATTTTGTGTTTCTTCTGTAAACATACAGATTTTTCTAAGGGTTTTTTTGTTTGTTTGTTTGTTTTGCATTAGTAAAAGGCACATGACAACTTTTGCATGTCATGTTTATAACACAGTCTATTCTAAAGGTGAAGACCTTAAAAGGAAAGCATACTGAGGCAGGGATACGACAATTTCTGCAACTGCTTAATGTCCATTAAAATAGTGAGCCAATGTTACACACTGCTTTACAAATTTAGAGTTGCAAGCATATGTTTTTCCATTATGGACACCAAATCACTGCAGTTGCCTGACCTTTTTTTTCATTCCATGCTCCAGGTGAACTTCTGCCAGAAGCTGGCTCCTTATTCTTAGAAAATTCAGTGATGCGTGATATATAAAACCATTAGACGGATAGATTAGTGCCTGTTACACATTAAATTTATGCACCTCCTGGAAGTCTTAACCCCTGGATTGTCCACACATTAACACTTGAAACTAGTTTTAAAAACACTGTAGGCATTTTGAGTTATGCCACTCCAGGGTAGATTTATCTGTGACTGTGCAGAGAGGCTGCTCCAAAGTGCTGTAATTACAGTGCATCAAAGCAGAATCAATTAATTGAGTCTTCTGGAGTGTGGTAATCGCCACGCTCCAGCAGCCTCCAGCATCATGTGTATCAGTGTCCCCACACTGAAATATGGTGGTGGGGTACTTTAAACTAAAGGAGCTTTAGTTCTAGGAGCTTTAGTTAAAGCTCACCTGCCGCCATTTTTCAACATGGGGACTCTGATGCACATGACACTATGGGTACTTTAATTAGTGCGGCCCTCTTTATTTCTCTCAGGCCCCTTCTCACCAGCCCTCTAGTGGTAAGTCATAGTTGTGCAGGTGGGAGACAGTCAGAGGAGGTTCTTAGCTTTACGGTGTGACTGTTCCAAACTTCAGCTAGCTCTACCACTGATTGAAATTTAATCAGCTCAAAGGGCAATGTGTACCAAGGCTCAATGTGTAGGTAGCTTGCAGTACTGCCACACAACACAGACTGAAGAAGGAAATATCAGGTATCAATCTTCCTTCCAAGAAGACCTCATAAGTAGACTAAAGAGCGGAGATATTTGCAAGAGGATCTCATGTAAATCATTATGAGAAAGAGATTATGTGGTGATAGGATCTTGTGCATGCATTCCATTACTTCTGGGACCCAGTTTACAATTATCCACACTTATAAATTTGTGGAGCTTGTGCAGGTAAGACAATTCATCTCATACATGGCCAGTGGTCAGTCTACAGTCTACTGAACAAATAAGTACATTATTAATATTCTTGCAGTAAAGTTCTAACTACTAAATGTAACTGGTCTAGACTACTAAATGGTCTAGAAAAAAGATTTATATTTCTTTATAGGTCTTTGCACATATTTTGATTCTTCAATGACATGAACATCATCCTGTCTTAAGATACATTGATTGTATCTTAGCTGGCAGCTGAGACTATGTCTAAAAGCACACTGTCGGTAAATAACAACAAAAAAAATGAAGGTCCATTTGCTAATGCTGAACATTATGCAATTGACTTATGTTTTCAGAGGCTCACTCTTAAATGGTACCATTAACTTACAGCATGAGCAAGCTCTCCATTCTTGTAATTCTTTGTCAGATGACAGAGCTGATTCCTGTGTGTTTATTGTGGAGAAGACAAAACCATGGTTTATTTTCATCCAAGTCCCTTTCCTTCTTCTGAACACATGCACATGTTTTTGATGTTACTGAAGAGCTGCCTTACTGCTCAGTTAGGCCTGTATTACCCGAGTTAAAAGGAGCTTTGCTTCTATCTTCTGTACCACAGGATAATTTTGTCCAAATTACTTTGCCTTTCAAATGTTTGTGTTTCACACAGGTTTTAGGCATTTTTTTTTAAAGATTTTTTCAAGGTGACTGTATTTTGGTTGAGATGAGTAAATAAGCAATCAAAAATAAAATAAGGAGAATTCAACAACTTATTTGCAATTAAGGGAGCTGTTAAAAGCAGTGCAGGAAGCAGTTACATTTTTTGTTTTAAAGAGTAATCTCATTGGGGCAGGGACCTTCATTGTCTAGTTCCATGCCACCTAGCCAATGAGACTCCCATTTCAGATGACACCATTACAACATGAGATAGAAAACAGAATAGGGTAACACCTTGGAGGCTAACTGATTCAGAGAGGCATAGACTTTTGTAGTCAACAGTCTATTTTGTCAGATGATAAAATATTTGGTGATAGTATCTGATGAAGTAGGTTGTTGCCTATGATCTTTCACAACTCTCTGAACCAGTTGGAACAATGTGGCACCATAGAGTCTATCTTCTGCCTGACCTTTAGATTAACATGGATAATCACCTCTTTGTTATAACATGAGAATAATTTAGAGAACCTAGATGGCAATTGTTACTTCAAGGTAATTCCAAGGTTCAGTTATGAAACTAAGGTGTGGGGGCTACTGGTGTACAGTGAACTTAAAATGAAGTTAATAAGGAAACTAGATAAGCTCTGGCAAAGCAGTACAATTAGACTTGAATATGAGGAAACTCTATAATAGCCGATTTCAAACCAAATAGTTATGAATAAAAAAGAGTGATACTCCCTAAAATCAGTGCCTTCTGGCAACAGTCTGAAGATTAAAGAGCTGGACAGTGGGTGCATGCAATAAGCATGGCTGAATAAACTCTGGCACAGTTTACACTGGAGTTTATTGCTCCCCGGCACAACATTTACATGTGTGCCTGGGACTGCAGCACATTAAGGCAGGGGGCTGTGCAGCCCTGGCTGGCAGGAGTTGTTGTGCCCTGGCTTAATATGCTGTGGAGAGGCAGCCTAGGGCATAAGTGTGCTGCACTGCATGGCTAGCTGCAGGCAGCACACACTGTAGCACCTTTGTGCCCCAGACAACCCCACTCACTATCTACACACGCATTGGAACACACTAAATAACTCTGCCATAGGGCAGCTCTTGTGTCGGGCAGTACTATCCTACAGTGGAGTTAATTAGCTTATTCTGTCCTAATAGCACCACACACGCCAATGGTGACACCTTACTGTGCAGCTAATTAATCAACTCTGCAGTACAGCACACATGCAGATGCCCTGAGTGAATATTAATTGGTATTATTGTAGTATCATACAGATACTAAGAGAAAGTCTGCAATTTTTGAAACCCTTGGTTTACTGTCTCAATAGACAAGATGGACAAAGGATGGGAAAGTAAACAGGGGCACAGAGGTATGAAGTGATTTGCCTGAGGTCAAGGATGAGTAGACAGAAGATGTGGTTACAGAATCAGAGAGATGTGATGATCATTCCAGTGTTACATCTGCCTAATTTGGGGCATGCATTTCTTATGGTAATATTGTGTGACCCCTCCCTCCATAAATAATTATTATAGGAAGTAGGAGCATGGGAATGCTGTAAATTTGTTCTTGTTCTACAGCAGAGTTATAGCATAGAAAGTATCTAAGCAAGCTTCACAACATTTTTGCTGTCTCACTCTCTCTTTGTCCCTCTCTCCTTACCCTTGTGCTAGTTAGTGCCAAATGAAGTTTTTGTTTTGTGAGGTAAACAGCTCTCCATTCAAGTGAAGAACTGCCAAGTGGTTGCTTTTATTTGCTACTAAATTGAGCTGTATTAAAGCCATCAGCCTAGAGGTTAAATGCTCCACATCCAATTGCCAATGTTTTGAGACAGAATATCCTCAAGATATAAAAGGTTACAAAAAACCCCTTTCTTATAAACAAATACAATGAGCAGGATGTAATAATTATTCCATGGTTATGGGTTCAGTCATGCCTTAGAGGCTCTGACCCACACAGTGAAGAGGACAGGATAAGAAAACATAGGTATTATGTCTCAGTTCTTAATAGCAGACCTCCCAGGTGCAGAGAGTGTAGAATATCCTCTACGGGGTATCTCACCAGTATACATAAAAGCTGGAGAAATATGTACAACTTTTCAATATCCTTCCCTATTCATCTCTAGAACCATCTCTGGTATAGGGAGTAGTTTCTGTGCTTGCAGATATGCAAGGACTGCAAATGTACTCAGCCATGGCATGGGGAAGTAGACACGGCAACCTTAGCCTTTCTAGTGTACCTCAGCAACATCTGGGTCTATATGAATCAACATTAACAATAGTTAAAATATTTTGGAAAACATTTCTGGAGAGCTTCTTATATTTTAATTTTTAAAGTCCAACTTAGCTTTTGAGCAATTTATTGTTCTTGAACAGGTGAGTCAAACAGCACAAGCCACTCACACTGCTTCCAAAAGCTATGACCTTCTCAGTTACCTCTGACAATTTCTGGGCAAGCTGTTAAATAAATGTTTCATCTTTTAGAGGAAGTCACCCTGCAGAAAGATCCAAAGCTCATTGGCCTCATTGCTCCCTGCTGCCAGTAATTCTGAAAGTTTATTTATGAAATAACCACAAGGAACAATTCAGACAGAAACAGCTAGAGTACTGCCCATATGTAGGAGGTCTTGTTTAAATGAATTCATGTTACTCCCTAAGGAGCATGGAGAATAGGACATTGCTTATTCATTTATTCTAATGCAGTAATACATAATATGAGGCTTTTAAATTAAATGTAGTACATGTGTTTGGTATTCAGGGAAGCGAGAAACTGGTGATGGGTGATAGAATCACTCATACTGCAGATTCCCCACTGATATCGAGCAGTGCACCTTATTTCTAAACATCAAAAGATCTTCAGATTATCCTCTGGATTTATGATAATATGGAGGAGGATCGACAAGGGAATAAATCAAGACAGCTAAATTCTTTTAACTTGGGGCCTAACTAAAATTTAGATTACTGTGGGTATAGCATGTTAGCTTAATACAGCACATACTTATTTTCTACAGTGAGTTTCTTTTGGTTACAGCAATAAAGTTACCAGCTGCTTTACATAGCATGAACATGTTGGACTGGACATCTTTTGGGCTTGCCCTAGAGCTTTGTTACACAGTAATTTTGGGTCACTCCTAGAACTGTTAACCCCCGGATTGTCTGCACATTAACACTTTAAAGTGGTTTTAAGATCTATGCAGCTAAAAATTATGCCACTCTAGGGCAGGGTAATCTCTGAGCTATGCAAATTAGGTCCTGTTCCATTAAGGTGTGACCCTACAGTTGGGTTACCTAACCTGAAGTCCTCCAGTGTCCTAGGATCTCTCGCACCCCACCCTGAAGAGCAAGGATAGAGGCCTGTCCTGGCTCATCAGACCTCTAGTGGCAACTCACAGCTATGGCTCCTAGTCCTGTCCTTGTTCACCAGAACTCTAGTGGCAAGTCACAGCTGTGCAGGTGGGGGCAGCCAGAGAAGGATTTTAGCTTTAACATGTGACTGCTTCCAACTCAAGCTAGTACTAACACTTATCAACATTTGTGCAGTTTACATCATAAGGTGTAACAAGGCCCTTAGATATCTATTCATAAGCAAAAGCCAGGCACATGGAATATGAATAAATTGGAGTTTCCCAGTGAAGTCTGGGTTGTAGTAAACAAATGTAGCCTTTGTAAGCTTACACACTGAAACAAACTTTCAACTGTGGGGTCTGAAGGACAAAAGTTTCTGAAAGTAAACAAAAGGAGTGGCAAGGTAAGTAAGAATAAAAATCTGATTTTTTATGATAAAGGTTTGTAATCATGTTCCTTGTCTTAGCGATGCATAACTATTTCATTATGACAATTTTTAAGTAATTTTGCAGTAAAATCTAGCATGATCAACCAAGACAAAACTTATTATGAAATATACTATATGAAGAAACAGTAAATGACTGATTTATATGAACATAAGGACTGACTAAGCAATACACTAAAGCTTGTCTGTAATTGGTTACTAATCACCCTGCCCCAATTGATTTAGTTGTTTACTTTCACTGTTTCTCATGTTTATTATGGTGTTAGGTTTTTTGGGGGGTTTTTTGCCTTTTTTTTAAACTAAAGCATGAATTTATGTATGGATTAAAAAAATGATTAAGTAAATTAATAGTTCATGTTTTAGTAATAATGTATTAACAGTTAAATACCTAATTTGGTAATAAGGCATTTCTTAGGGTTGAGGTAGTTTGGCATCTTTATTACTTATTTTTACATTGTGGCAATTAGAGGGTTTGGTCTGCCCAGTCTCAATCAGAGCAGAAGATAATACTGTGGCATACATTACAAACAATAATTCAGTAACTAACTTGACCAGATTAAAATTTTGATTTAACATGAAATTCCTATCATAAAAAGAATGCTCTCACCTGCCCAGAACAAGTGCTTGCTTGATCTTCTATGTGCGTTTTTACATTGATTATCAATTAGTGGGGAAACCTAGAACTGTGCTTTATGCACCCAAATTATGCTGATCTATATTTATCTGCTTTTTTCTCTGCCTATATTTCTATGGTATGCAATACAGAAAATAAACATACAGAACAAACCATGCTCTACATTAGCATCTTGGACAGTCCAAACAAGCCGTTCTTTATATTATCAGTGATGAACAATGTTTCAGTGTTCCAGAAATGGAGTATGCATTTTGGCAGCTACCATCATGACTGAGCTGGCTCATTTAGGATCCAGTCAGCTCATATGGGAAGGTGATTAGAAAGCCTAGTCTGTCATTTCACCTGATGGGAAAACTATGTTTAGTTCTATCTGTGGTCCAAATCAAATAATGAAGTTTGTACACTGCAACTGCTACACTAGATGAACAACATAAACAGTGTCCAACTGGAGACAAAGAAAGAGCTCAGGGCCAAATAGCTTACACCATTTGATACTGACATTGCTGTACTTAGACCAGGTATGTAGGAGAGGGGCAGCTCACAGACCATGGTAGCAAGGATAGAGGCCTGTCCTGGCTCATGGTAGCCTGTCCAGACCATGGTAGCAGCTGCATTTTTTTATTTTTTTGGAAAGTAAAAGCCAAGCAAGATAGACACATCTACAAGTTTTTGGGTCTTGGATAGGCCTCCTCAGTCATCTACAGACTTGCTAATAACTTCCTTATTTCCTGGAAGACTGTCTTTCTTTTATCAAGGGACTGCTGATGATGCTGCATAAAGTTTCAGTGTTCCAGAATTAGAGCTTTTCACATTTATTTTTATGTTTTAAGCTGTTGGATATGGAGTATTTGTTGATCAATGACAGCGGTTAGAAATGGCACTGAAAAAATAGACTTTTCTCCAGAACACATGCACTAAATTACTGCCTGCACAGCACAGTATAACTATAACAATTTGAAATATTTACATATATTACTAGACTTCAAGTTTACAAGTGAATGGTCCTGAACTGTGGTAAATTAGTTTTTCCTATTTATTTACCACAGATGGTGTTTTGTCTTTTTCTGTGGTCATCATTAGCAAAATATCCATTGTTGATTGACTTTAATTTAGAGTTTGTGTTATAAAGTATGTTGTTATCATTGAAAATTACAGGTTATTTTTAAGCAGTTAAACACATGACTGAAGCAGAGCTCTCTCTATGTTGGTAAGATGGAACAGAAAAAAATGTCATTACAGATAATATATGTGGATTGAATGAGGTTGGGGGGGTTATTTGTTTGCACATAAAGATGAATGTGTTTCTGAAATTTTGTGCTGCATGCTATTTGGAATGAAGAAAAATATAGTAATAAAAGGAGATATAAAAATTTCCTTGGCAATCACTCTCAACAATAAATGTTTGAAAATTGCATTTTTTTATTTCAATGTAATTTGCAGCAACAAATTGCTGCAAATGACACAGTAATAGCAGGATTAAGGTATTTTATATTGACACATATTTTTGCAACACAGTGAAATGTATGTATAGTTGTTCATACTGAATGCAAAGGAAAAGTCTACTCCCACTATTTTAAACGATCTGTTTAACTTTTTGAAAACAACATTACTTCCCTGGTTTTGCAGTTTACATAGCTCATACTGCTTCTGTTGAGTGGTGCTTCCAAGAGCTCTGTTCAAAGCATAAAGGATGAAATTAATTCCTGTACACAAAATCCCAATAGAAAGATAGAACCTCAGGAATCTTATATATACCCTAAAGCAGGTAATGGATATGGGAAGATCAGTATTTTGCTGGTCTTCTCAATGGGGTTAATTTCATGCATGGTGGCATTCACTGCTTGCAAATCAGCTAACGGATCAGTGACTACAAGTTTAGTGGGGTCACCTCCAAGAAATGGTTTAAATAACCCAATTGTTTACTCTTTTGCATTACAAGCCTGGCCTAGTAATGATCTTCTTTCTATACCATCAAAATGAGGGATTACAGTAGCCAAGTGAAAGGATTGTCACATTTCAAGTATGGTTATTGAGAACAGTGATTATACAAAACCCTAATAACAAATGCCAAACCATCAAAGTACAAGGAAAGGTGTACTATAAAGTTGTCAAGAAATAATTGTGATGATTATGCAGATCAGATATCCACAACCAATAAGAGTATATGGCTGTATCGTACCTAAGGGGTAAGGGGAGGGGAGGAGGCAGAAAAGACAGCAACAAAAATATATATATACCTTTGTAGATTTCAAAGCTATTAGGAACTTTAGTCACCTGCCACATATTGAGCTACAGAATTTCATCAAGCAACTCCCATATTTACCCCAATACTTCTCATTGAACAAGAGTAGATCTTTGAGAAAGACCTTTTAAATCTCGATTTAAAGACAGCAAGTGTTTGACATTGCCATGTCCCAAAAAGAGCTGTTTCACTCGTTAATTATCTTCTCTGTTACATGTTCCTTATTTCCAGTGTGAATCTGGGTTATAATTTGCATTAAAGCTCAGTGTTTAAATAGTTGCTAAAGGAATCAATAAATGATTAATAGATGCTTTATTAAACAGGTAGCTAATTATCTTAGAGTTCAGTGAACTGCTTACAATTGTCTTACAGATCATGTTGATAACACATCTGTCACATCCACATCCACAACCTTTATAGTGTAAACCTGGATTTGTCCAGCTACAGATTTCAGTAATTGGATATTGTTATCTGTTCCATCTGGGTACTTTATAGACTGATCAAGTTACCTCGGTTTCTTCTTGGATAAAATACAGTTATGCGTTCTTTCTCTTCACCTTGCCTAGATTAACCCTACCTGAGGTCAGACCCATAGAAGGTGACCAGAAGGGCTGCAAAGGTCCAGGGAATTCCCACTGTAGAGTTTCTGAAAACTTTAATTGGGTAGACAGATTTGACCTTTCCCCTCTTGCCTTGATGCATGTTCATGGAATAGGAAAGAAGTTCAGGCTCTAGAGTTGAAGATTGCCTGAGATCAATCGGATTCTAGGGCCCTTGCCTCTGCACTGTCTCTTAAATACCCCCAGTCAGAATGACTCCAAGGGCTTTCCTAAGATGTCTCCAAGGACTTTCCCCCATCACAGAGACCAATTCTGCAAAGATGGTTGTGCAAAATACTACCTAATACCATCATTAGGAAACCACAACTGTACTTCTACAATTATGTCTGCTTTTAAAGACAGAGCTACACTTGAAGACCATTTCTCAAGTTAGTATTTTATATTTCAACTTCTTCCCATGTTACACTTAGAAACATAAGGTTTTTTGACATAGGTCCCCTCTATACATTACAGCTATTGTGCAGTTAATAAATTAATTGTGCTAGCTATCTGTGCAAAGTACCTATCATACAATAAAAAGGTCCAACCAGCTGTAAAGTTAGACCTTGAAAATATGTACTAATGTGGCAGGGCACTGGGTGTGCCTGCCACTTTAAGGCCCTGGAGTTGGCAGCCTCCAGGTGCTTGATGAGGGCAGCCATTTTGGGAGCCATATAAAACCGGTGAGGCAGCAGCATTGCTTGGTTGGAGAGCTGCTAGGAAGAATGCTGGAGGTATGGGGGATGGAAGGAGGCTCCTGATCCTGGGCATGACCTGAAAACTGCACCCTGCTGGGAGTGGGTGGCCTGGTGGGGCTCCTAGTGGTGTGGGAGCCCCCAGGAAATGCCAGGCCAGTTACCATCCTGGTGGAAGGTGAGTTGGGGTGCCTTAACCCCTTGCCCCCACCACTGGGTGGGTTACCCTGAGAGTGTTTGGAGGGCCCAGAGGGTGTACCCAGAGACTTAGACAGTGTGAGGGGCTAGAGACCTGCCTGACTAGGGGAGTACCCTCGACTGGCCCAGGCTGGGGCCAGGACCCAAGGAGGGGTCAAAAGGGTCAGCAGGCCCACTGCAAGAGATGCCCAGAGCTGGAGGCCTGGGGACCCGACTGGCTTGGAGGTGAGCCAGGGCAAGTTGCCATAGATCCAGGAGGGACCACACCCAAGAGGGGAAGATAGGTTTTGGGGGGCAAGGTAGCCTGGATGACAGTGGAGAGGCTGCCCGATTGTGGGGACTATGGATGGGTCCTAAGGGGATGATTCTAAGGCCCAGGAAGGGGCCCGGTGAGTTGTGAGATCGAGATGCCATCTGCGAGGTTTGGGCTGTGGTATGGGGATGGAAGGAGCCGCAGATAGCGCCCCTGGGCATTGGGGCACAAATGGGCAACCTCCCACTTATGGAAGATCTAAATGAACCAATTAAGACCAAGTTGTGGTGGGCGAGAATAGGCGGGCAGTTGGCCCAAGGACAGGTGGGCGGGCCATGTAGAGCAGCCCCGAGGAGGCCCCCCTGTTACAACTAACTTTGTAGCTGATCATGATCCAGCTTAAATTTACATGTGTAGCAGCATCTTTCCTCCACAGCTGGGAGATCACATTAGCTGCGATCATAAAAGACGTGCACCCCTGGAGGCTAGGGGGACATAGCATCTGCTCACAGGTAGCGGCAGTGTTGGCAGTGGGGGTGTTACAGTGGCGAGTGGGGAGCTCCCACAGGCAGCCATAGAGGTGTTGGTGGTGTGCCAAGTGGGGACCTCCCATAGGAAACCACGGCAGTGTCGGCATGGGGGGGAGGGGCCATGGCGAGTGACTACCTCCTGCAGGCGCCACTGGCTGTGTCAGTGGCACTTTTCTCGGGGGCTGCACCACCAATCTCAGGGGTGCATGTGCACCAATGTACACTCCCTATGCATCACTAATGTCTGTGATCTCCTGGCCATGGTGGATTCCATGCATCCACAGGGCTGGGAGACCACACTAGCTGTGATCTTCTAGCTACAGTGTGCATATCACACAGTGTGTGGCTGGAAGATCACAGTCCCACAACTGATAAGACTCTAAGTCCCAGCTGTGGATGGGAAACAGCTGGAACTGTGAGCTCCCTGTTTACCAGTGCAGGGGGAGCCCAGGATGGTGTTCCCAGGCTCCCACTGCACAAGTAATAAAGTACAATAGGATCTAATGCATGATCCCACAATCACATTTTCTGCCATGCATGTGTGGCATGGCAGGAGGCAGGACTGTGTGGATCTCATGTTAGATTTTATTATGCCTTTACCTGAGCATATAAAAGGAATCATAACCTTTTTCAGCTTTAAGAGTGACAGTTATAAAAGTAACATAAGGGCCTCATTACACATTGAACTTTGAGATGCTCAATGTTGATCAGTGTTAGTAATGGTTGATTCTGGAGCAGTCACATGATCAGGCCAACAGGAGCCTTGATGACTGAAATATAAGAAGCCCTCCACTTCCCCCTGCCCCATTCTGGGTTCTCCCCCACCCCTTGGTGTTCCCTCTGCACAAGCAAATAGAGGATTTCCCTTGGGGTACCTCCTGTCCCTTCCCTGCCCTGGGGCTCTCCCCTGACCCTTGAGGTACCTTTGGGGGTCTCACATGCTCTCCCCACTCTGTGGACCTCTACCTCCCCCTGTTCTTGTGGCTTCCCCGCATCCCTGATGTCCCCTGGCTTACTTGTGGTCACACACACAAGCCACAGAGCAACAGTGATGACAGTAGCAGGGGCCATTTAGGTAGGTCCTCCTTCCCTTCCTGTTCCCTCAGGACAGTGCTGGCAGCCAAAAGCAAGCTAAGGGCTTGCTTTAACCCGGGTGGGTTAAATAGGGATCTAGGAAGCTGTGGGGAGGGAAATGGTGGGCCCAATCCAGAGAGTGGGCAGAGGCCACCATCTGCCCTTGTGCTTTGGGGTTCTCCACCCTGCTTCTTCCAATGCCCCCTCCCCAGGGCTCCTCCTACCCGTTCTGGCTTACTTTTTGGCTTCTGGCGCTGTTCTAGGGGCAGGCTGCCACTCTTCCTCAGGCTGAGCCCAGCTCAGGGAGTGGAGGCAGTGATGGTGGGGACTGGGCAGATGGGTTCTCTTTCCCTACCTGTTTCCCTGGGAGCTCACTGTCATCTAAAACTAAGGCAAAAGCGATCTGGGGTGCTGGGGAGGCGGGGGACAGAAGGCCCAATCTGGGCTGGTAGTGGAGGTGGGGGGCAGTGGGTTGAATCTAGGCCAGCAGGGGAAGTGGGGCAGGTGGGGTATTTGCAATAACATGTAGCCTAGAGTGGCTGCGTCTTAGCACAACATGAGGTAAGCCTAGTATAGAGTGGCATAACTTTAAGCTACCTAAAGAATACTTAAACTTAGTTTCAGATGTTAATGTATTGACAATCCAGGGGTTGAGAGCTCCAGGAGCCACTGAAAATTAACATGTAAAAAGGCCTTATAGGCACATATACATGAGCACAAATACTGCTCTGATGTGCTGTAATTACAGTGCATTGGAGCAGACTTGATTAATCATATCTGCTGTAGCATGGCAATTATTGTGCTCTTGCAGCCTCCTGCATCTTATGTTTTAGTTTGTGTTTTAGTTTAGTAAATGAGCTTTAGTTCAAGTGCCCCAGCACCATTTTTAAGTGTGGGGACATTGATGACATGAGACATGGTGGCAATTTAATTAGTGGCTTTTGGAGCTGCTCTAATTATAGCACCACCCTCCTTTCTACCCTCTCCTGGATCACATGTAAAAGTGCTCTAAGAGAGCAGGCAATACGCTCCACCTTTGTGCCACTGAAACCAACATCATTCTTCTATTATCTTCTATGGGAACAAACAAGCCTCTGTCTAGAGAGGTAGTTACTATAGTATTAATATAATTTTCTATAGTAGTATTATAGTATTCTACCTTTTCTACTAAAAGCAAATAGAATATTGTAGAATATTAAAAAAAATAACAAATGTGTAATAACTTTGATTTCTAATTCTATGGCTTGAGAGAAACAATTTGCATAAATATTATTTAACTCATCTTTTCAACCATCCTTTGAGGATCAAAAGTTCACTTATTTCCTTTATCTCACATTTTCTTGGTTTTCAATTCTGCTCAAAATCAGAAGCAAAAAGTCAGAGATATATATTTTTTTGCCTTAGGTGTCCAGTCCAATTGGCAGAAATATAACATTCAAGTGAGATCTGGACATAAGCTTCCATTTACTGTTTCATTGTCTGACAACATAGATTATTTCATTATTTTTCTAAAATCCCCAGTGAAGCGTCAATCCCAGTCAACGTATTTCCTGTTCCATGACTGGTTCCATAGTAACCAGAATTCTTATCACTGGCTGTCTTAATTTCAGGCAGTGAATTTCCTAAATGAAAGAAAATAACTTCTCCTAATTTCTGACTCCCTTTTGAACAATTTAGGCATCCTTCATACAAATTAACTTATTAAATTTCCTTTTAGAATCACATATATTAAAACATGGAGATTAGAAGTTTAATTGACAGAGACATGAAAGTAAAAATTGTAATTTCTAAGCAGGGAATCAACATCAAACTAAGACTTGAAGGAGAGAAAAATAAAGAGATGCCTCTTTTTATGAAGAGTTGTATATCTAGTAAGGTTGTGTTTTAATTGCCTTACCAAGCAACTATTACATTTATTTTAGGACCCGATCCAAAGTTTGTTCAAAGTTAATAAAGAGATTTCCAGTGACATCAATGGACTTTATGTTAGGTTATTAATGAAAAAAATATGCTCCATTTTTACATCCTCCATTGTAGTATTATTTTTAATTCTAAGCATAACAGATAAAATAGCTATCTTGAATAACTTGTGAAGGTAACTATGAAATTCTCACTCTTTAGTGGCAACCCTGTTATAACCATCTCATGTTTCTTGAGGGTAATGGGAATCAATTAAATTTGTGGCTACAAACAAACAAAAACAGTACTACTGGGGTCTCTCTTGAATGCCTGTTTTAATTATATGAACTTTCTGCCATATAATAACTTTATTTTAATTAAAAATAAGGCCTAGGATAGAGAGGTATTAGGCCTCTCAGTTTCCACAAAAAGCAGTAGAAATGGGGAGTGCTTAGCTTCTCAGAGTGCTTCTCAGAGCACTTAGTTACTCAGTGCTTAGCTTAAGGCACCTAACACTGCAAAACTTGTCACCCAAAAAGCTGCCATTGAACCAATCAGAAGTCTCAGATGTTATTGATAACAAAAGGAGACGGTAAGTATCTCACTAGATTGGGATAGTAAAAATGCATTTGATTCCTGGCTCTGTCACTGGCGTGGGTGAACCTCGTTAAATTATTTAATCCATTTCCCCTACAACCTCTCCTTCTGTCTTGTCAATTTAGATTTTAAAATCTTTGGGTTTGAGTTTGTCTTCTACTCGGTGTTTCCATATCATCTGAAATAATAGGGGCCTCAATCCTGCTTGACACCATTAGGTTTTAAGAGAAATCGTAATAATAAAAATAGGTTTGAACTTGATATTGCCCTAGTAAACTGACATAGTTTCATTGAATTTAAAGATGATATGCCAGTTTATAACACCAGGCATTTATTTCATGTCTGATTAGCAGATATAATCTTCTGGACTCCCACTCACCAGCTTTCATCTTTATCTTTTACGTGATTAGAAGCCAATCCTGTCATTACCAGGGTTTGATTAAACAGCTTTATAGTATGAAGACCTACAAAGCAGATGCAGAGACATAGGCAGAATCATAGGGCTAGAAGGGACTCTGAAGGATCATCGGGTCCAGTCCCCTGCATGAGCAGGAAAGACATCTGGGGTCAGATGACCCCAGCCAGGTGACCATCCAGTCTTGTCTTGAAGACGTCTCGGGTAGATGACTGCCCCACCTCTAGGGGGAGCTCGTTCCATAGTCTGGACACCCTCGTTGTAAAGACATTTCTCCTAATGTTCAGCCTGAAACTATCTTCCAGCAGTTTGTGGCCGTTGTTTCTAGTTTTCCCCCAGGGTGCCCTGGTGAACAGTTGTTCACCGAGCCCCTAATGTACAGCTCTAATATAGCGGTAAGCCACAATCAGGTCCCTTCTCAGTCTTCTTTTCTTTAGGCTGAAGAGTCTGAGATCCCTCAGCCTCTCCTTATATCGCTTGCCATACAAGTCCCTGATCATGTGGGTGGCCCTTCTCTGGACCCTCTCGAGCTTTAGCACGTCCTTGTTGAAGTGTGGCACCCAGAACTGGATGCAATACTCCAGCTGCAGCCGCACCAATGTTGAGTGAAGTGGGAGAATCACTTCTTTGAATTTACTGGTACCAGGCTGAACCTCCATCTGAATCTTAAATCACACATGTACTTAAATAAAATTGAAAAAGCTGGTGAATGCCTTAAAGCTTCTTGTTGGGACAAGAAGCAGAAGCATCAGTATAAAACTTGGAAGAGGTTGTTGTAGTCTCTTTAGTCTAGAAAATATAGAAAAATAGAAAGTAGTATAAAATCTGTGTGTGCATGTGAGTGTGTCTGTGTGAGAGAGAGAGAGAAGCAGAACCTGATCATGCAAATTTCTATTTCCATTTCCAAACCAAATGTATATTGGGAACTTGGGATGAACACACTGATTTTTATCTGAAGTTCTGAGTTCACTGTTGACTGTAGTCTGGATTATAATATAGCTAGGTAAGTACATAATCAGTTTCAAGAGTTTGCAAAACTAGTCACTTTTTAATATAATTATTTTATCATTGGAGTGTGCAGTAACTAGGCATGGAAAACTGCACAAACATTTAAAGACTGAATGAAGATGTCCCTTTGTAAATGTGACCCACAGGGCAGATCTAAATTATTCCTGAGAGAATAGTACATAAATGAGCAATTTATTGAGACTGCCCTAATCAGCTCATTTGAAGGGAGAATGCTTTTTTTTTTTTTTTTTTTTTTTTTTGGTCTGGCCCAGGGGTCTACCCAAGAGAAGTTGGGTAGACCTGGATAGTCTGGAGGATATGTCCAGTTCCTTCTCTTGGCCTCCACTTATTCAGTCTGTTTTGTTGATCATGCAGTTGAAGTCTCCTGCATTCATCACTGGCCGGGTGCTGGGTATTGTCACTGTCATGTTTTCTAGAAAGGGAACGCTCACTTTCCTATTAGCTGCATATACATTTAGAAGATCAAATTCACCTCATTCTGTTCTCAGGGTTATAAAAAGCCTGCCTGCAATAATTCCTTTGTGCTGCAGTTCGTGCACCATATCTCCTTTCAGGAGGATTGCAATACCTATGGCTCTATTGCCATTTGATCCACTCCACATGGCCAGGCCATACAGCCAGCATCTCTCAAACAAAGAAACATTTCTAGAGCTGGGCAAGCCACATTTCTGGAGGCAAAAGATGCCTGCTTGTATCTGTTTTATCCACTGTGTTACCATGTCCCATATCTCTTTCTTCAGCAGGCTTTTCATAGTTAACGAAACTATGAAGATCCCCATAATTATCATAGTGAGGGGGTGAATTGATCATCTTTCCTTTTTCATGTCTGTTTTCAGAGTCTTTGTTCCTTCTCAGTTGTAGGTTTTTTACCTGCTTGTGGGTCCTCCCCTGGGTGACCACCCCCTTTTTCCAGATGGTGTTAGGGGCCCTCCTGCTGCAGTTTCTCTGGAGTTCTTGTGGCTTTCTTCTGTTGCTCCTGGACCTCCTGTCCCTCCTGGACCTGAACTGATGCTCACACCCACATACTGGATTTTCCTCGGGCTTGCTTCTGGGGTGATTAAGTTCACCTCCTCCATCTCCCTTTACTCCTTTCTCATCATTCTTTCAAGTTCCTCAACTATCTACCTTAAGTTTTATACACCATCCTGGAAGGGGCCATGTCCTCTTTTCCAGGGATTTCTCCTCCCCCCACCCTTAGTGATGCATGTGGGGGGAATGGGTTGGATCATTGGGGTTGGGGCTGCTGGGGTTTCTGTGGTCTCTCTTTGTTTCTCCATATGTTTGCTTAGGACTGAAAGCAGTCTTTGCAATCATGTCCCTCTTTTCTGCACAAAGTTCGGTGCCAGTCCTGCTTATATCCCTTTGCTTTGTGTCCTTTCTCCTTGTACATGACACAGATTTTGGTTGTGCACTGTGAAACCAGGTGACCTGCTCTCAACTTTGGCTACAGAGATTGGGTTGCCACTCATAGATCATAACACCTGTTTGGTCCCAGACAGATCATTGTAGGGAGGTGTTGCACTTTGTCTGGTTTCCTAGGTAAGCTTCTCAGCACTGCCTTGGCTCTCCAGGCTCTAGCCCACACTTCCTATTTGTCTAAGGACCTCTCCATTTTTTCCACTTTCTCACTTGCACTTTTAGCTTAAACCTCACATCCTCTCCCTTTATCAAGCCATAGTACATCCTGATGGTTACCAGGTACTCTTCCTTGGTGCTTCCTGGGGCAAAATAAAAAGCACTCAGCCGGGGATTCCCTGCAGCCACATGGAGCTACTGTTAGAAATCCAGTTGGCACCCTGGGTCTCTGAAACAGACCTCCCATTCTGCCTCTTTGTGTTTGTATCAAAGGAAATAAGGATAAGGGAAAAAGAAACAATACATGTGGCTTTTAGTCATCACCAGATGCTGAAGATGGAAATCTTAGGGACTGTGAGCCCTATGAGAGGGAAGGGACTGTGGAAGTTAAATGTATGGTTGTTACAAGATAAAAAAAAGATAAGTCAAGCATACACAAGACAGTATGAGGGGTGGGAAACAATAAAGATATATTGTATGAGTACCAGTGAATAGTGGAGAAGAGGACAGGCGAATTCTTCAGGAAGGAAAGCCAAAGATGCATTGGGAAAAGAATCAAAGTGCTAAGGCACTTGCATAGAAACATGCAGGAGCTACTAAAGGAAATTACAGTAGGAAGACAGCTATGAGAAGAGTTAGGAGACATAAGGCAAAAATTAGAAACCTGATTTAAAAGAAATATGACAGAGAAAATGTTCTTATTATAAGCAACCTGGGTGGGACAAAATGAATAGTGATTCCAATACTTTTCAGCCAGAGTAAAGGTGGCAAAAGATAGTGCCTGGACAGGAAAGCATGTGGAGGTGTTGGAGATGACAAGAAGATTTTATGAAAAGTTATAACAGAAGATGGAAATAGGCAGAAAAAGATGAAGGATTTCTTGAAAGAGATTAAAGCGAAAGTAGAGGAAGGGGAAGCAAAGAAGATGGAAGAAAAGATAAGATTAAAGGAATTGGACAAGTGATTAAAAACCGTTAAACATGGGAAACCATCAGGAGCAGATGGACTGACTATGGAATTCTATGATAAGTTTTGAGCATGTGTAGGGAGGGATATAGTGGGTGTTTTCAAAGAAATACCAGAAACAGGAGAGGCAGAGAGATTTTTACAAAGGGCATTGTGATATTACTGTTCAAAAAAGGGGAGAGGGAACTCCTGAAAAACTGGAGAGTGATTACACTCCTTAATATTAGAGCTATATGAAACTTTGGGTGCTGATTCAATTCAGAGGTGATTCAGCCCAATTTGGCAGCTGAATCTCCAAAGACAAATCAAATCAGGAGACCAATAAAAAGGTCCAAATCGATTGGAAGCTCTCTGAATCAATTTGAAAAAGATTCAGAAATTTGGGCAGTCCATACTTGCTGCCACAGGGAGTTGGACCCAGACTCTGAGCTGGTAAGTAGGGAGCAGGGGAGGGAGAGCTGGAGAAGTGGGAGAGGACCATGGGGAACCACCACCAGGCCTCATCCCCTGTATTCTCTCCCAGCTCCCCTGAGCATATCTCAACCCCTGCCCACTCTCCCAGTCTCTCTCCACCCTGCATGGCTGCCTTGCTTAGCCCCAGTTCCCAGTTTTTAAAAAAAAAACAAACCAAAAAAACCCCACTCACCAGCTGCTGCTAGGTGGGGAGGGGTGATCCCTGCTGTCCCTCACTGTCCCTCTCTGTGTGGGGGGCTCCGTCATGAGCCCCCATGCCCCTACCTGATCTCCCAGCCCCAACCCCCATGGCTGCCCCACCTGCCCCAGCTCCCAGTTCTTAAAAAAAAAAGAAAGAAAGAAAGAAAAAAGCCTCCCCTCACTAGCTGCTGCAGTGGCCTCAGGGATTCTGCAGGCTCATGGCAGAACGCCACACACAGCATGGGACAGTGTGGGACAGCAGGGATCACCCTCCCACCTGGCAGCAGCTGGGGAGTGGGGGGGTATTTTTTTTAAGAGCCAGGAGCTGGGGCTGTGCAAGGTAGCTATTGACGGACCTGGGAGAGCTGGTCGAAATCCAGGGGCTTGTGGCAGAGCCCCCCACACAGTGGGGGGCAGCACAAGGGCTTTCCTTTTTACTTTAAGGGCCAGAAGTTTGCGCTGGGCAAGGGATGGGGGCTCATGACAGAGCTCTCCCGCCATGCAGCATGGGACAGTGGGGGCAGCGGGGATTGTCTCCTGACCTGGCAATAGCTGGTGAGTTCTGGGCTCTTTTTTTTAAAGAGCTGGGAGCCGGGACTGGGCAAAGCAGCCATTGACAGGGCTGGGAGAGCGGGCAGGGGATGGGGTTGGTCTGATTCAGAGATGCAGCCAATTTGGCAGCAGCTGAATCTCCAAATCAGATTTGACCAAATTGATTTGGGACAATGATTCACATCACCAAATTGAATCGCTGTCCCCCAAATCCAAAGTGAATGCTAGCCACTTCACACAGGCCTACTTAATATAGACTATAAGTTAATGGCCCAGATGCTGGCTTTGAGAATGAGGAGATAATATATGAAATATCCAGAAGATAATATATGAAAATGAAGTATGTGCTGTACCAGGTAGAAGGATCTATGAAGCAATCAGAGTGATCAGTCCCACATCCAAGAGAGAAAAACACAGTTATAGCAAACCTAGATTAAAAAAAACAAACAAACCTTTGACAGAGTGGATCATGATTAAATATTAAGGGTGCTAGGAAAAATGGGGCTCCCAAATAAACTTATTCAACATATACATTTATTGTATTGAGAAGTGGAGATTAAAATCTAAATTAGTGGGCCTGTAAGTGGGGACTTTAAAATCTATACATGGGTGAGACAAGGGTGTCCACTATTGCCACTACTATTTGTGGAATAAGACTGTTAGCACAAAGAATAAGAAAAGACAAGATCACAAGTGGAGTAAAGATTGGGAGAGGTAAAATGCATACTATATATGGAAAATATATATGTAGTAGTTAGACATAGAATTTTGATGTAAAAGGGTACTAAAGCATGCATCATAGTATGGAGAAGCAACAGGACCTAAACTAAATAATTCAAAAAGCACCATAAGTGGAGTGGGGAACTAGAGGGAATTGAAGAAGCTGGGCCTTGAAATAAGTGAAAGAAATTAGAGTTCTAGGGATCCTTAAAGATGCCAAAGAGAAAAGTAATACATCATGTGAAAAGGCAATGGTAAGGCTGTGGCAAATACTTTGGTTATGATTCAGAAACACATTGTCCCTTTGCCAGAAAAGTGATGGTAGTTTAGGGCTGTGCTACTGCTGATAATTCTCTGTACAGAAACTCTACTCTTACTAATGTGGCACCAGATAACAAAAATACAGAGCAAAATATACTTGTTCTTTTGGAATGCCAACAGAGAAAGTTTGGATAGTACTGATCTGTACAATACATGAAAGATGGAGGGATGGGGGCTACCAGACTTGGAATTGTTCACTTACGTGAAATGTATAAGGGCAATATGCACTAGTAAGGTGATAGTGGAGGCAGAGGGGAAAGCAGCATGTACCTGATTGCACACAGCTTCAATTTTGAGGAAATGGGGAGTATATTAGACCTCCTTGAAGGGTCTATGGCTGTGGCAACCACTGATTCATTATATTAGGATGGAAGGATTCATGCAGAGGTATAAAATAGGGAATGTAGGGCTTCTGAAGGATCATAAAAACAAAAAATAAATAAATAAAAAATGATGAGAGCAGTAAGGGAGAGAAACAGGATGGCACCAGTGGAAAACTTCACAGAAGGACAAGTGAAGAAGTTGTGGTAGTGGGTAAACAACTAAAAGGTAAACATGCTGAGCTAGTGTGGATGGCTGCAAGAAATATCTTGCTAATGAGAGAAGTACAAGACAGATTGGGCTTGATAAGCTCATCAAGGTGCCCTAGGGAGAGGTACAGGGAAGCAAAAATAGTGGGGAATGTTTTGGGACTGTAGATATGTAAAGGGAGTCTGCTGCTTTCTGAGTGTCCCCAAAATAATACTGTCATTAGTGTAGAAGTAAGTACTGTATGGACTCATACCAAAGGGACTGGAGGAAACATTATTAAAGGCTTTATTAGCATGTGTTTAAGACTAGTTTATTGAAAATAAGAAATCACTGAGTCTTTAGGGAGGTTGGCTTTACCTGAAAGAGTGTGAAGCTGTGATTGTATGAACTGAAATACTACATCAGTTGGAACAAGGAAGAGGTCAGAGAGGAAGAGCCAGAGAAGAAGTGGAGGAAAAAGGACTGGGCACTAACTAGGCCTATGTGAAGTGGCTAGTATTCGCTTGGGATTTGGATTTGGCTGATTATGGGGACAGTGATTTAATTTCCGTGAATCAATTTGGCCAAATCTGATTTGGAGATTTGGTTGTTGCTGAATCTCTGAATCAGCCAGTCCAGGCACATCTTCTGCCCACTTCCCCAGCCTGGGAATGGCTGCCCTGCCTGCCCCAGATCTCAGCACCTTGCGAAAGATGCTGCCAGCTGGGGGGGGGCAATCCCCGCTGTCCCCCCACTGCCCTGCACTGTGTGGGGGACTCTGCATGAGCCCCCCCAACTTCCCCTCACCCTCCAGCCCCAGGTGCCTTGTCTGGGCCAGTTCTGGCCCTTCAAGAGAAAAAAGGAAAAAAAAAAACCCTCAGACTCACTGTTCCCACTGCCCCATACCATGTGGAGGGTTCTGCATGAGCCCCCGCATCTCTGAGGCCACTGAAGGAGCGGTGAGTCTTGGGGCTTTTCTCCATTTTTTTTTTTTTTTTTTCTTAAAGAGCTGGAGCTGGCCCAAGCCAGATACCCGTGGGGAGGGCTGGAAATAGGGGGGGGGTTAGGTGCTTCATGCAGAGCCCCCCCATGCAGTGTGCCCCCTTGCTCAGCAGCACCCAGTGAATACCAGGGCTTTTTTCTAAATTACCAAGCTGTGGTGGGCAGGGGTAGCTATGGTGGAGAATGGGGGAGTGGGGGGCTTTGGGGGGGGCTGGAAGGGGTCCTCCCATGGTTGGAGTCCAGCTGCAGTTCTCTGCTGCAGCCACCAGGGCTGCCTGAATCATCAAAGCTCTCCAAATCTTTTCCGAAGAGGACCATGGGAGGACGCCTTCCAGCCACCCCCCAATGTATGTTGTTTAAGGGTTTAATATATGTAGTTGTGTTATGCTTCAGCCCAAGTCTGAATTCGTTGCCCGGCATGCATGAGCGCCAATATATGAATGCCAGTTGGAAGTTTGAAAGAAAAAAAGTTTTTAT
>JAGPOW010003245.1:277718-295109 GCA_030014935.1 Caiman crocodilus
TATATAAATTTTTTTTTAATTAAACTTATAAGCAAGTCTTCCTTTTAAAAAAATAAGCTCTCTTAAAATTTAATTTGTATGATATATCATACAATTAGAATAATCTATTAAAATATGTTGAGTCAATGAGACTCCACTAAAATTCTGGAGTCAAAGGATGATTTTCTTCTATATAAGAACAAGGGGGAAACATCTTACTTTTGAGGTCAAGCTTTAAAAATATGGTACAATATTTAATGCATTAGGGACTTGACACTACAAGACATGAAGTCCTTACAGTGAATTTTACTGGATTCAAAGGATCAGCAAAGGCATCACAGGTGTCGGAACCTAATGCTGGAAAATTTAGCAAAGATGAGAAGAAACTAGAAAGAGATACTGAAGTAAACCTGACATGTATATGCTGCAGTGCTCATTTGATGCATCTTTTAGCCAAAGACTCAAATACTCCAGGAAAAAATAAAAATGTTGAAATTGCAAAATACTTCCATAACAACAATTTGCTTCAGCTTTTTTGATGAGAGCTAATTTTCCCCCAAGATGTACAGTATAGTTCAGTGGTTGACTGCTTCAAGCTATTTATTAACAATTTGACCTATTCTGATGACTGTGAAAAAAAATTGTAGTAAAATTGATTGAAACATCAAAGCTAGAATAGTCAATGTTGGGCTATAGAGAAATATAAAAGATATGCTGAATTCCCTAAAACGTAGTTTCATAGCCTTGGACAAACTACAGAAAGATTGCTGCTGTGTTGTGGGTCCTGTTGAAATTTGGAAAGAACTTCAAGAAACATTAAAAAAAGTAATACCTAACAGCAAAGTTAAATTGCAGGCAGTAAAGAAGCAGATGGATCAAGCACTTACTCCACCTAATTTTCTTGCCAATATACTTTGTATTAAGAATCAGGGTAGATGCCTAACTGCCAGAAAGGAAAATGCTGCTCTGAGATGAGCTTTAATTAATCACCTATCAATGATGTCAGTCATAATAATTTCCAGGGCTTAGAGGTGAATCATTTAAGCAGTACATGTTTCCTGAGAATGGTTAAAGGAAGTCATATCACATATGACACTATGGACGACTGGTGGTAGTCACTAGTAAAGCACATGGAAACAGAATTTGTTGAAGTGCTCAACCAGCTTTAACCAGCAATAGCCTGTTCTGCTGGTGCAAAAAGAATATTTTCTTTATTTGGAATGGTTTATTCAAATCAATTGGGAGTTGAAAAACAAGGAGAGCTTGTGAATGAATAAAAATGGGGTGGAGGTAAAAAATGAAAGGAGGTAAAAAATTTCAAAGCAGCCTAATTAAAAAAAAAAAAAGACTGTCTCATTTAAAAGAAAATTACATAAATAGGAACTTAAGGTCACATGATTTCACCTAGACACATTTCAGAATTGTTTTCCCCCTTGGTGACTGAAAATAATTGGTTTAATTTACTCATCACAGTTCATAATTCTAATACTATAACAAAGAATGCTAGTGTTTAATACATTAGTTAATTGTAAATTTGCACCATGTCTGGATTTAAAAAAGTTTCTGTATCCAAAAGATTAAAGCTTTATTTAACAAATTAGATGTGCTGGTTTTGTGCGTTTAAATTCAAGTTGCTATCTTAATGCAGCTTGATACTAATATGAGCAAAAGTCAGCTAGTGTATAAGGAATATATAATTTGCTATTTTATAGCATATTGAAATGTAGGATTTCTAACATTCCAAATATGTTAAACTATGTATTTAAAATACATGCATACACACACTTTGTGTACCTAGGAAACGTGTACTAAATCTACTGTACAAACTGTATTGTAAATCAACATATTTTAATTGTTATATCAATGAATGAAAATGAACCTTTCTTTGAAAAAAAAACAAACCAACAACCCCTGCCCCCCCCCAGAAATTTGATAAAAATCAATTATTAAAATCAGGTTTCTAGCCTGATTTAGTGATTTAGATAAACTTGATTTAAATCTACACTTTGTCTGACAAGAATGGCATTTTAAAATGATTTAGAATTTGCTAAGAGGATTGCATATAACGGTATGCTTTCTGCATTAGCACTTCACAGTTAGCCAGATGAACTAATTTTAAATTAAACAAACAATATAGGCATATGCACGTATGCAGAGAGATGCACATATGCTTCAAAGTGTTGTGGGTGTAGCTGTGTTGGTACCTGAAGAAGGGTGTTTGTGCCCAAAAGAGTACAAAGAACAATTTTTCCAACTATTTAGTTAGTCTAATAAAAGATATCACATCTGCCCAAAGAACCTTGTCTGCATATGCTTCAAACACACTCTATATCACAGCTTAAAGAAGCTGAAAAGTGATGAACTCTTTTTTTCTCCTCCAACCTCCACTTTTCTGGTATAAAGCCTCAGCTTCCAATACTACATTTTTTCTCCAATTTCTCTCTCTCTCTCAGTCAACATTTTGTCTGAAACAGTAACTGCACGCATTGGTCTGTGGCCTTTGAACAGAAGCTGGAGACTGAATGCATATTTTACAAGATAATAAAGTGCCTACTGAGGAAAGTACAAGGAAGTTGATGCTTTTATGTTTTTAAAAGATGACATTTCTTTTGCTCAGTGAATATTCAAGTTCTGTGGATACTGCAGTGTTCTTACAGACTGTAAGAAAGAGCTGAAGTCTGTAATTAAGGACCTCCTCCCAAACCTAATAGCTCCACAATTACCAAGAGCTGCTGCTTTATATTTGACAAGCCTCTTGAATGAAATGATGATTATGAAAGGCTAAAAAACTGCCAATGTGATATTTCTAAGGCTCACCCAGGCCCTAATCCCGTGACTAGTTACAGCCATGCTTAACTTTATGCATGTGAAATCAAAAAGGATTACTAACTTGTAAAGTGAAGTATATAAGTAAGATTTTTGCAGGGTTGGTGCTGAACTCATCATGAATATTTTCCAGTTGTCATTTACATTTATACAATCCTATTTAGATGACATAGGACCATATCTAAAAAGGACTTTGGTACCTTGTCACAGTGTCCCTTAGGGGAGATGGCACTCTGGACCACTGAGGCCGTGTCTGGTCTCTGAGGGTGCCTGGTCTCTGGTCTCATGGCTATGGTTTCAAGAGTCAGGACACGGTAGCTGGGGAGAGAACCTGGCACTTTCCAACTTTAAGACCCTGGCTTTTCCAACTTTCACCTTCCCTAGTTGTCCATGGCCCTGACACAGTAAGCTTCTAGTTGCATCCCTGAGAGAAGGATTTTCTCCCTTGTTGGCAGTAGTGTAACTAGGGATGGGTAAGGAGTTAGGAGCTGGTCAATGACATCTGGGAGGCTCTTACATCCTGGCAGTTAAGTGCTTAGGGGAAAGAAACTGGGGTTAAAGGCAGAAGGGCTCTCCCACAGCCACTACATTTAGAGTTTTAGTTTTTCATTTAGCATGGCCTTCAGTGGCACATGTAGGAGGGCAGTAAGAGGCTTAACTCATTTTTCAGGGGGTACCTTCCTCCAAAGATGCCTTGCCTCTACCCCTTGTCACTTTCCCTTCTTTGTAGATCTGGGACCCATAGGTGCTGGGATCCAAAACCCTCATTTTACCCCATGGGTCTGGATACCACCTGGAGCCTTAGGTATGCCTCTGAGAATCCTTTCCCCCTCAATACACACACTTTGACCAGGAGAACAACAGAATTCAACCCTCTTTTACTTGCGGAGAAAAAGGTGCAACCTGCAGTTACAAGCCACAAGGCAGACAGCTCTTTTTGAATGAAGGTGTTTATTGGGGCTTGAATGCAGAACAGATTTGTCACCTTGAGTCTTGTTCTCCATGTTGTGGGATGGCTTAACTTGCTAAACTGAATCCTCTTCCTACCTCCTGAAGACAGTAAGATCTTAATTTACTGACACTAGTAAATATAAACACTCCTATAGGTGACTACTTGTATACTCAAGTTTGAGTACTTGTGTACTCAAGTAGTTTTTCCTTGGGTCATAACCTTAATGAAAGGACTACTTATCTGAACCAGGAAGCCTATGACTGGTCTAGCCATGTGGCAACAAACATATCACCTGGTTTCACTCATCTGCTCAGCCAACACTAAAATTATGGGTATGGGACCCATCTGGTAAGCACTATAAATACAGCAAACCAAATAATCTTTCTTATATCAGTTGCTACATATTTGTTAAGAATAGGCAGGGTCAGTAGCATCTAGCTTGGAAAACCAAGGCACAACCTGAATTGATTATAATGAATGAAAAAAGGATTTTTGCATCACTGCAGACTGTTCAAACAGAAGACTGGGAAGACTAAAAATTAGGTGAGAAAATAATTCTGAGAATATTGTAATGCTTTTATATATACCAAGGGCACTGTGATTATTATTTAACATTTTTATTACAATGGCACCTAAAGGCTAATCAGACCTTCTTCATGCTTGACAGTGTATAACCATAGCGACAGCTCCTCATCCTGAATAATGAGTGGATTTCTGAGCACTTGAACACAAAAAAAGATAGAGCAGAAATTGTAGAAGTTGGAGAAATTGTAGAGGAGAAATTGTAGGAGATGGTCAATAGAAACAATTAGAAGCATGAGAAAACGTATGCATGACAAGAGATTGAAAATGTATTGCAAAGGTAGGAAGGAAAGAAACAAGATAGGAGACAAGACAAAATGATGCTATAAGAAAATAAATCGGATGCTCTTACTTTCTCATAAAGAACAACAAGGAGCTATTCAAAGAAATACAAGGCAAATGCTGTTAAGACTAATAAATATGCTACTTTATTTTTTTATATAATACCTCATACCCATGGAACTTTCTGCCACAAGATAGCCTTGAGAACAAGTGAATAACAAGATTACAAAACAATTGTGCAAGTGCATGAACAATGAGAACATTGAGAATGACATTAAACAGCATAAACATGTATATACAGATATAAATTTTCATACTTTGAACATTATTTCATTTGTGTGTGTGTGTGTGTGTGTGTGTGTGTGTGTGTGCACGCGCACACACACACTTTTTATTGAGTCTTCCATGGAAACATTTGCTACTATCCAGAACGTGATACCTGATTAGAAGAAACACCAATTTTATCCAGTATTTGCTTTGAACAATGCCTGCATTTTTTTGGTTTCTTTGCTTGTTCCTGAGATTTGAACCAACCTAAATCTTTTGGAATTTTGATGAAAATGTGAAAACTTATAGAAATACAATAATATGTATAATTTTATCATAGTGTTTCTAACCAGTTACTTTATCACATTTACTGAATCCAAGAAAACCCTGAATTTAAAATGACCCTCCTCCCCCATTTGTTATAATTTTCAAGGTATAGAATCCAATTAATGGGAGACTGTAAATTCATCCCCACTCACTACTGCAGGAGGTGTGGGGACAGGCAATGAAGGGGTCAGTAATAGGGCAGGTGTGGGGGCAATGGAAGAACAGGTGGAGTAGAAGAATAGGAAGGTGAGAAGTCATGCAGTAGGGCAGGCAGTGGAAGACACACAGTTGAGGAAGGCAGGCAGTATTGGAAGCCATGGGGGACAGGAAGTAGGTGGCAGATACTAGGGGACAGGTGGTATGGAACTGGTGGACAGGCAATCAGTGGGGCAGCCAGCTTACCCCCACCGTGTGCCTGCTCCCACAGCCTTGAGCCTTTTCCCAAAAAGAATATATTCTTTCAGTATTTTAACCTTGTAGTGATAGTACTTCAATTGTAATGTTTAAATTATGCCATTTCCATGTCAAGTACCCTGGGTATTCCCATCCCAAGACACAACAGATTCACTTCATGGCATAAGAATCATATGAAATAATACGAGCTGGCCTGAAGCACTGAAGATAAATCAGTCCTGCTATTAAGAAAAGAAAACACACATGAAACAAATGCCTGCAGTCTGCTACTATCCAAGAATATCATAAAGGAAACATTACACAACTATGAAAGTGAGAACCTCTCCTATGGCCAGTGATCAGGAAGATGGAGGGATATTTTCTTATAGATAATGTTAACTTAAATAATATTGTTACACAGTATCCCAGATTTCCATTATGCCAGGTGGGCAGATCTCTACATATGCAGTTGGGTACATCATAGGATTTACTTAACTGATCAGGAAGAAGTCAGAATTTCAAAGGAATCGGATACCTGTATCACTAAGGCACCTGAACCAATCCTTCAAAATATCCATCTGTACTTTTAGGCTTCTAAATATCTTGGATCATTGGGCTCAGAAATAGATGTATTGAAATAAAAGAAAGAAATATGTTTATTTAAATAAAAATACCATGAATCCCCCTCATGGATAAACATTGATTTTTTTTTTAATTACACAGGAAGCTCAGTAAACTTATGATAATTTATCAAACAATTTACAACAGAACCATCCTTTTTTCTGAAAGCTTTTAATATGATCATACAGACAACCTGGAATAATTAAACCCTTTTGAGAGAAATGCATACTTCATCGTGCTGGAAAAAAATTACATTCAAGTCTTACAACACAATTACTTCCTTTGAAAGTTCTCTTTCATTTTCTGTTTTCCAAGATCATTTGTCAAGGGATATTGGAAAATGAATCCTGAATATATGCAACTGGAATTGGAATGAAATGGCCATTCAAAAAACCCCCTAACTATACTGGGACAAATCCATACATTGTGTAATTCTGAAATCAGTAGAGCCAATTTCTTTTGAGTTATTTCTTTAATCTCTCTTGAAGTTTCTCCAGCATCATAAAAATAGGAAAAAATTGAACACAGCTTTTGTGGGACAGTTACTTAATATGATACCACTAATTCGCAGTGCTGTCTTTTATGTGCTAACTAGTAACCATCAACAATCAATCCTACCTGGTCCGACAGAAGGATATACTTAAAGTGTAAGTTTTACCTGGTACGTAAACACATGATTACTGATTTAGGCTTAAATATTTTTCATGGGATTCCTTCCCGCTAGATGATAATGCGCTATGACTTGCAATTCCTGATTTGGCTCATGCTTCTGGTTCTCTGTCTTTTGCTTCAGACTCTTGACCTTTACTACTGGTAGCAAGACACTTCTCAGTCAAGGAGTGCTGGCAAGAATTATGTTTCAAGAAGGCTTAGTGTCTAACAGAGTTCTTGACAGGAGACGGATGGTTGTTGAAGGACTCTGTTTTTATTCAGTTAATTTATTATGTCTGGATCCCGGCCACTTCTACTGAATGGTATGCTGCAGAATGCCACCTTTGTCTTTCCCCAAAAACCCTGCTATGTGACAATGTGGTTAAAATGGTCACTGCAAAGGGCAGACATCCCATTTCTTTAGGTAACCCTGAGTTGTAACCTGAGCTTGATACATTTCTGAGGGAGAGGGGAAACCTGCTTCCTCTGCCTACGCAACTGGCATCACATACCTGGGGCGGGGGGAGGAGGGGAGTTTAGGCTTCCTATTGTTCTAAGCAATGCCAGTCTACCTGGCAACAAGTGATGCATTTCAGATTGGTTGGCTGGCAGCCAACAGATGCTGGCCTCCATTAGACCAGGGAAATGAGGTCATAAGGTCTATAAAAGTTAAGGACTGCCTAGGAGGACAGGAAATAGCCATGATGAAAAAAAACTCAATGAGAAGCTGGAGCATCTGAAACTTGCTCTCTTTCTTGAAACTCAAGATCAATGAGATGCCTGCCTCCAGAGGAATCTTCACCTGCTTCTGGATGATACTCATGAGTAAGCTACCTGAGATCGAACTAACTATATAACGCGGTAACTCAAATGTATGATCAAGGCTATCCAGCTACTCTGCTTGCTCTATGGGATTTCTTTGATATTGCTGCACCTGGCACCCTATTGCAAACCTACTCCTTGTAACCAATAAAGTTCTTCTTTGTACCTAGAATGGGAGACTTATTGGGAGAGGGTCTAGATCATGCCTTGGGGTCCCCTTGGTTCAGCTAAGGGAGACCACTATTTGTGCTTCAGACTAAGGGAAGCACCCTAAGTTCTTAAAGTGGTTTGAGTACCATCAAGGGCTAATAGCTCTGTGTTTCTCAAGGGGCACAGGGCCAGGATCAGTCCAGACCCTGGATGGTGGTGGCATTACCCCCAGGCTAATGGGTGTGCTCCAGAAAGGGGGTTGGCCAGACATAAGGTGCTCCCAGGAAGCCACTCAAAGCCTGGAAGGTGGTCGGGCACAGTGAGGTGGATGGCTGAGCACATGAACATAGTATACAGTATAGTATACAGCAGAACATGATATTTTGTACATGTTCTGTACAACAATGAACCTTATGCACCAAGGTAATATGGGAAAACATCCATGAACATTTTATGATTGGTGTATAACTGTTGAGTCCAGTAAGTGGGTCTTGAAAGTACCAGATTGATATTTAGAACTAGAGTCAATGTGAAGTGCTGCTATAGACTTTATTTCATGCTGGAATAGTCGCACAATCTGACTACCCAAACCAGAAAAAGCACTATCACTTATGCATAATTTAGATAACAGCATGCTACAGTGCCATAGTGATCATGTGGATCTACACATGATCGGCAGCGATGTTGCCATAGTAGCGTGCCATTATGGCAACATAGTGGTGAAATCTAACCAGAAAGCAACATGTAGATGTCCACAATGTCCCAAAAGTACAATCCATTAAATACCTGCCTAATCACTTAAGTGCTTGAAAGTTTTCAGATACCTATGATTTCACCAGTAATAATACTTAGGTGCCTGAAGTTTCTAGGTGTAAGCCCTGAGACATCACTCTCTTGAGCTGAGGTTGTCAGCACTTAAGCTTGTCTGGAATTCATAAACTGGCATCCATGTGCCTAAGGCCCTGAAAAGTCCAGCTGGTAGGCATGTGTATACCTAACAAAAACAGACAGCACCAAATTCAGCAAACAGCGCAGCAGCACAATCATTCAAAACCATGATGGCAGCAGGAAGAGGAGATGGTGTTGTTAAATACTGCAGCCAATTTTATTCAAGAACAGAATAGCAATAAGAAAACATGACACTGTCTGCATACAAATGTTCATTTCTAGCAATAGAAAGTGTCCACTGTTAGAAATAACTGTAAGCAAGGGAGTAGTACAGATATTCAGTCTCATACCAACCCCTCTCGCCTTCTTCTCATGCTTTCACCAGACTGGGATGATCACTGTCTGGGAAAATGTGGCTTGCTCCTGTCCTCTCATTCCTGGGGAGACTCAAGCAGTAGAGCAAAGCCTACTGCCCATTTCTTACTCTGGGTATTCAAGAGTAAAAAGCAGGTGGAGAGCAGCTGGGGTGACCCTAATCTCTGAAAGGCACAAGAGCCTGTTTCCATGGATCCACTCCTTTTAGTCCCTGGGAGGAGTTATGCTGCAGGAATGAATGCAGATGTTCAATCTCCAAAATGCAATTTCTATCCAGTTGTGTAGTTGTTGAGGGAAAAACCCTCCCAGAACCACCATTTTTGCTCTGAAGCTATGTCTCTACTCTCATGGTTTCTACTGGGAGAGAAGCGATTCTCCAGGTAGAAAATGAACATCTGTACATGGCCAGTGGTTCTGCAATCAGATTTTTATATAACTGCCATTAAAGCACTTACCCAGAAAGAAAGAAACTGGGTTGCAAGTCCTACTGTTAGACTTAACCAGGGATAAGTCCCATGTGCCTGGTGACCCAGTACCTTCCCTGCCTGGCCCATTGGTCTCACAATCACTTGCCTGGAATTCTCTGCAGTAAAGCCAGACTCTCTCCTGCCATGTCTTGGTGTTCTTGTGATGTTAATGATCAGGAGGTGCTAGTCTTCACCACAGCTGGCCAACAGCAACCCAGCTACGGCTTTCTTCTGGGGCTCCAACCTCCCCTACACCCTGTCCTACACCACCGAGAAGTTATGCCACTGCTTACACATGTAAGTCTTCCCAGGCGATCTGTTTTTTTTCTTTCTTCTCTCATACAGGTTCACGAACATCTCTACCAACCATCTCAATGAAATAAAATAACATGGACTACCAGACTTCCTCCCAGCCAATGATAAGTCTTGTGAGTGCCTCGGGATTCTGTACCCACTCTCCTTTGTGAAGGGGTTATGGGGCACACCATCTAATGGGGTAAAACAAAACCCAATGAATCAAAAGAAAAAAAAAATCCATCCAGGGCTCTCATCCTTTTTTTCTGGGGTTACTTGACCTGACTGGTCATCTCCCTCTTCTGTCTTTCAGGGGGAGGTTCTTCCAGCCTGTCCTCCTTCTCCTTGCTGGCTCACTCAGGGCTATGGAAAAAATAACAAATGGAAGAACTCAAAAAGCTGACCACTTAGTTAGGCCCTGGACACTTGTCCCGCAGCCAGCCTATCTCTGGCAGAACTCCCCATGGCTTGCACTGCTTCGTCCTATGGTGTCCTCACTGCCCGTGCCTCCTTACCTAACTCAGCTCCATTGAGCTTTCTTGCTGGTTCCCTGCCAGCTCCTTGGGACTGGGGGTGTTCTGCCTGACATCTCAGATCCTAGGACACAACTCCCCTCTCCCTGGCTCTCTGTTCTCCTCCTCTCTGTCTTCTAGTGTGTGCACCATTACTCCACTGTTCCAGGGCCACTCTAGCTGAATGGAGCACCTGCTCTGGAACTATGGGTCCTGGGGCATTCTCTTTTCCTTTGAAGCTACCATCTCTCGCTTTGCTAGCTCATCTTTGCCTATGGTGAGGTTTCTCTTGTTTTCCTGTTCCTTTTTTACACATACTTTGACTGAAAAGGATCAGATCCCTATCTGGACCTCATGGCAGACTTCCCTACCATGTAAGTTGTAAGGCACTCTGGACTGACACTCTTAATCCCTCTAGCTGAAGATGTGCCTACAATGCAGTCAAGAAGGCAATATTAATAGGGCCATAACATGGTTAAGACACTCTACTGGGAGGGAGACAGCCTGGGTTCCAGGCCCTGCTCTCAACACTGTTTATGTTTTTTACCTAATAACTGTTTACTGCAAAACAGATAAATGGTCCCTGCAACAGGGAGAGGAACCTAAGACTTTTCCTCCAAGAAGAGTGACATCATCAATATGCTATGAAACCATGCTTCCTCTAACTTATTTTCCCTGACTCACACTGGCTTCAACAGAATGGGTGGGGAGTGCAATCAGTCCAACTTGGACTATAGCTTGGCTACCTTCTTGGGAGGTAAGGGATGCAGGTTTCTGTTCCTTCAGGTTGAGAAGCTACTTCCTGTTTAAGTATCCTAATCACTTAGCTAACACATGTGTGGCACCACTGCCTATATTTGAAGTCTCTGTCTGTATCTGACTCTTAAGTCCTTTCTATTATAGGCTCCCTCTGTAAATAGGAATAATACTGCTTGTCTTCCAGGCTTTGCCTGTTTTGCCCATGTAGACTATAACTTTTCAAATCACATACCCTATGATGTATTTGACAACAGGTCCAGATCTCAGGGTCCTATAAGTACTTCTGTAATACAAATATCATATAATAATAATAATAATAATAATAATAATAATAATATTAATAGCTGTAAAGTAGAACACGATTCTTCCAAAATATTACTGAATAGAAAAATATACAGACTTTTTGATGCATACATTCGCCTTTGACCACCTTTATTCTTTCACTCCAGTTTAGAGATACACAAATAAGCAATGTCTGAATCGTTTATTGTTTGTTGCTTACTAAGACTTGACACTTGTACTAATTAAGACAAAACAGAAACTCGGTATGTGGATCCTTATTGATCAGACAGCTAATTTTCCTTGTTTGACTAAAATGTTCTGTGCTAACCAGATATAATTATTCAGGAACTGAATAATGTGCTTATAAATATTCTAGTTTCTAAAAGCAAGGACTTATTAAGAAATAGGCATTCTGTTACTACTCGAGTGATGAATTGGAGTGCCTTTGCACTATTGCATTAAACTGGTTTTAATTGGTATTCAGACAGAAGAGCTAACTTGAAGCACTGGGAGTGCTTTGCTTTTAATAATGAACAGTAAAGCCACAGGCAAGTGGTTAAACTTTTCTACCATTTATACTTTTTTTTAACAACTCAGTGTGCCAAATACAATTTCTTGGACTAATGTTCTGTGCTAGCAGCTGTGAATGGAATCATTCCTCATTAAAAGCTCCAGGTAGAGCAAATGTATTCTTAGCATGGTATCAGGAAGTTGGCACAAAAAATGTCAGGTGAAATGCATTGCTCACAAATTGTGAAAAAAAGAGAAATTTGAAATGGGGGTAATGGTGGCAGAAAGCATTTCCTCTCAAAGTTAATAGTAATTAATTATAAAGACAATTCTGTCACAGAGAAATGTTTATAGTACACATGCATGTTAAAGTGTGGTGGAGTGCTTGGCCACTGTGATGCATATATTTATACCAAGTCTTGACAAATGCATCTCATACCATTTAAAAACAAATACTTATACATACAATAGACTTTCTTGAATTAGAAGAATATTGTATTATTGACTGCAGCTTCAATTAAACACAATCTATTATATCTGAACAAAGAAAGGAGCAGCAAGCTATTTTAAGAGCTCGTAAAAGAACTTTATGATAAGAGCTCATAAAAGAACCTGAATAATTATGCTTACATAGAGACACACACAAGCAGAGGATGAACAACAGACTTTTGGACAGCACTTATAATATTCATGCTACTGAATTCAAATTATGCCATCATCAATACGCTCTCCTGGGAATTTTCTAAATAGCAGTCAAAGATGCAGTAACATAGGAATATTCATAATGACAAAGGAAGAAAACAGCAAAGGTTTTAAAATAGTCACAGATCAGGCAGTGTTGCGGTTTAGCATTGGCTGAAAGATTGCCAAGTCAGCTACTTATTGCAGCAAGTGATTTAACTTCAGGAACAAAGTTAACAGTACCTCAAGGGCCACCAGGCTGGTGAAACTGTCGTTTGTTGGAAGAGAAATTAAAGGAACTAGCTGAGAATCTGTCATCACCCCAATGACACAATCTGTGGCTTTCTCAGTGACAGTAAGACTATTACCCTGGATTTCTAGTCTACTTCTAGTTTAGTTATTCCTGTAGACCTGATACAGTCAAATGGGACTTAAGTGGAATGTAGATTGGAGATCTCCCTCGGTTGGAGTAGGCAAACGCCAGGGTTCGGAGTGCGGAATGTGGAACAACACCCCTAAGTCTCAAGGATGCCCCGATCCACTGACGAGAACGCTCAAGGCTCAGGAGATCCCCCCGTTAGGGCTAAACATCGACCATGGATCCCAGAGGACCCTCCCAGGAGGGTAGACCAGAGAACCCGAGTCGGTGTTGACACGCCTCGACACGCTTCCCCACGATGTCGGAACCCAGACAGGCAGCGGAGGACCCCCGACCATCAATCGACCCCCGGAGGCAGAGAGACTCGCAGAGCCCAGAACCCCGGCTGATGAGAGCTGCCTCCTGGCAGAGGACCCCGGAGCCCGATGATGCCCCACGAAGGACGAGGGAGCGCCCCAAGCAACAGCGGACCTGTCCGGACCCCCGCGGTGCCTCGGAGATGATGGCAGGCCCCGAACAACGACGCCCCCCGCATCCCGGTGGCCTCAAGGATGCCTTCCCAGCGGGGCTCCCCACGCTGGTGGAGGACTCCAAATCCCCCCCGATGCCGGACGCCCCCCCACGGACGACCCAGGAGAAGGAGTAGACATGGCGACGCTCACGTTCCTCCCCTTCCCTCTTCCGGACAAGCTGTTCTGTCTGACCTGTCACCTGCCAAGGCAGTACAGGTCACACAGTGACATGAACAAACACCTACAGTGCTTCCACCAGCTGCACCTGGCTTTCTCCTGCTCCCTCTGAGGCACTGAGTATGAGGCCTTGAAGCTGTGCAAGAACCACCACAAGGTATGCCAAGGCCATGGAGCCAACAGAAGACCCAGCACACAGGTGAGGTCTGCTGCCCCGGCCCGGTGCACCCAGGCCATGGCGCAGAGACCCGCCAGACCATCCGCCCTGATGACGACGCCACCGGACCAGACCGACGGAGACTGCCCAACGGAGACTCCTGCCCCGATGACGCCACCAGGCAGGCCTCTGCCCATGGACCCCCGACTGGACACAACACCCCGACCGGACAGCCCTCCTCCCGGACCCCCGGGACCACCTGAGGCCTCCACCCCACCGTGGATCCCTGAGCCACCGGGAGAAACCGGGCCGCTGGGTGCCCTCCGGCCCCCGAGCATACCGGGATCTCCCGGTGAGGAGCCCTCCCAGTAGCAGAGATTGCCCACCCCGTGGCAGAACCTCTGGCTGGAGGAGCTCTCCCGGGCCACCACCTTCAAGGCTTTTGAGGCCTCAGTGACCTGGTTTACGGAGGAGCTCTCAGTGGCCGCCCGGCCCAGACAGCCCCGAGGAAACAACAGCAGACCGGCGACGCGGCAGGACCACAGACGAAGGCGACCCAGGCGCCAGCGTTACGACCCGGCAACAGCCTCCTGGATCCAGAAGCTCTACCGGGCCAACCGTCCCAAGGTGGTGAGAGAGATCCTGGAGGGACCCTCGGCCTTCTGCCAGGTCCCCTGGGAGGCTCTTTTCAGATATTTTAACAGGGTCTTCAACCCCCCGGTGGAAGCTGCCGTCCCACGCCCCGTGACAGTCAGAGTGTTGACCCCCATGCCTCCGGTGGAGGGGTTCGAGGAAACCTTCACACCGTGGGAAGTGGAAGCCCACCTGAAGAGGACCAGGGACACCGCCCCCAGCAAAGACGGAATCAGGTACGGTCTCCTTAAAAAATGTGACCCAGGCTGCCTTGTTCATTCTGTTCTTTTCAACAGGTACAGAGAGTTCCAGCGCATGCCCACTGCCTGGAAGAGGGCCATGACGGTCCTCATCCACAAGAAAGGAGACCCGAACAACTCGGGCAACTGGAGGCCCATCGCCTTGTGCTCCACCATCGCCAAGCTCTACGCCAGCTCCCTGGCGGGCCGCATCACCGACTGGGCGATGACCGGCGGAGCCATCAGCCAGAGCCAGAAGGGGTTCATGTCCACGGAGGGCTGCTACGAGCACAACTTCACCCTCCAGATGGCCCTGGACAACACCCGGAGGACCAAGAAGCAGTGCGCAGTGGCGTGGCTGGACATCTCCAACACCTTCGGGTCCGTGCCCCAAAGCCACATCTTCAGCACTCTCCACGAGCTGGGCCTGCCGGATGGCGTCATCGACCTGGTGCGCGAGCTGTACCGCGACTGCACCACGACCATCCGAGCCACCAATGGGGAGACTGCAGAGATCCCCGTCCGGTCCAGGGTAAGACAGGGCTGCCCCCTCAGCCCCATCATTTTTAACCTGGCCATGGAACCGCTCCTTCAAGCCATGGCAGGCGGCCCAGGCGGGCTCGACCTCTACGGCCAAAAGCTGAGCATCTTAGCCCACACTGACGACCTCGTGCTCCTCGCCCCCGACTCCACCCAGCTGCAGCAGATGCTGGACTTGACATCCGAGACGGCCAGGTGGATGGGCTTGCGATTCAATGTCGCCAAGTGCGCTTCCCTGCACATCGATGGGAAGCAGAAGAGCTGCGTCCTGGATTCCACCCTTACGATCCAGGGCCAGGCGATGCAGTACCTATGCGATGGTGAGGCCTACTGCCACCTGGGCACACCTACCGGGCACCGGGCCAGGCAGATGCCGGAGGAGACCATTAACGGCATTGTGCAGGATGCTCACAAACTAGACTCGTCCCTGCTGGCTCCGTGGCAGAAGATCGACATGGTGAATACCTTCCTCATTCCCCGCGTCGCGTTCGTCCTGAGAGGCTCGGTGGTCCCCAAGACCCCCCTCAAGAAGGCGGACACCGAGATCCGGCGGCTGCTCAAAAAGTGGCTGCACCTGCTGCTGAGGGCCAGCAATAAGGTCCTGCACATGCCCTACCAGCAGGGGCGTGCCAACGTGCCCTGCATAGGAGACCTCTGTGACATCGCCGTGGTCACCCACATCTTCCGCCTCCTGACCTGCCCGGACGTGATGGTAAGCACCATAGCCGCCAGCACCCTCGAGGAAACCATTCGCAAGTGGATTGGCAGGCAACCCACTGGACGTGACCTGGTCACCTTCCTCAGTGGCTCATTGGAGGGTGAGTTCAGCCAAGACGGCGGGGACTTTGCCTCGCTGTGGAGCCGAGCCTATAACACCACATGCCACCTCGGGGACCGCATCGGCTGTGCCTGGACGTGGACCAAGGAGCACCGGGAGCTGGTAGTCTCCTTACAGCTGGCCCCGCACGCTGACTCTGTGACCGTGATGTCCCGCACGAGAGCCTTCCTAGAGAGGTTCCTGAAGGACGCTGTTCGGAACAAGTATGCCAGCGACCTGAGGGCCAAACCCGACCAGGGCAAGGTCTTCGATGTCACCTCCAAGTGGGATACCAGCACCACTTCATGCAAAGTGGAAGCTTCATGCGCTTCACGGACTGGCGCTTTGTCCACCGCACCCACCTCAACTGCCTGCCTCTCAACGGGGCCGTCCGCTTCGGCCACCACGACAAGAGGTGTCGGCGGTGCAGCTACGTGACCAAGACCCTCTCCCACATGCTCAGCAGCTGCAAGCTGCACTCCAGGGCCTGGCAGCTCTGCCACAACGCCATCCAGGACCGCCTGGTGAGATTCATCCCAGCCGCAGCGGGGCAGGTCTCTGTCAACAGCACTGTCCCGGGCTGCGAGAGCCAGATGTGCCCCAACATCGTGCTGACCGATGAGGAGGCCAAGAAGATCGTCATCGTGGACGTCACCATCCCGTTTGAGAACCGGTGCCAAGCCTTCACCGACGCCTGGGCTCGCAAGCGGGAGAAGTATGCACCGTTGGCTGACACCCTGAGGAGCTGCAGGTACAACGTGATGGTTGACGCGCTCATCGTGGGATTGCTCAGAGGCTGGGACCCCGGCAACGAGAGCATCCTGCATGCCTGCCGCATCTCCCGCCACTACGCCAAACTCATGTGCTGCCTCATGGTGTCCGACACCATCTGGTAGTCCCGCGACATCTACATGGAGCATATCACGGGCCGCCGCCAGTACACAGACCCCAGCAGGAGAACAGCCGCCAGACCAGACCCAGAGGGGACCGCCTGAACCCCACCCCCCACTCCAGATGGACCTTCGCTTCAAGAGGACTCATCAACCACGGATGACGACGATGACGACCCTACACCACCTGAGGAGAACCCCTGCGATAGACTGTGTATAGACTGAGACTCTACCATTTGGACTACTTCTTTACCATTGCGGACCATTGTCACGGGTATGTGTGTTTCTACCCTCTTTTTCTCTCAGCATTGCGAAACCCCCGCCTCCCTTCCCCCTCCCCACTCCCCTTACCCCCGGGCTTAGTTGGCTAACTTTGTATTTTATGTAACCTAGGTGCGTTCCCCACCTCACCCCCATCCTTTTATTG